>JAAOAL010000146.1:0-51916 GCA_013186775.1 Fusarium dlaminii | reverse complement strand
GGGGGGGGGAGGGAGTTTGTTCCGCAAATTCGACAGGCGCTAGTCTCAATTGGTACCGGAATATAGGGGTTGACAGGGTAATTGGTGATCTTGCCAATTATGCCGAGATCAACGGTAGAATGACCCTATTCGGGTTTTGCTTTTGCTTTTTCTGAAAATCCCCCTTTTTAGTGCATCTGGCCAATCGCGTAACGCCCCAAGTGGCGAAGGTAATCCTGCTCTGCTAGTTCCATTATGACCTAACAACTCTCTCAACATTTTGTTACCCTTAATCTCCCATGTTGTCATTTCTCCACTTATAAGCCCCCTATTTCGTCAAATCCGTCACCGACATTTGTGTAGCTGATGAAAGGATTGGCACGTTCCACTCAGAGTTTCTTTTTTCATACCCAATCGACGCCTGAATCGACAATCGCAATCTCGCAAGACAGGAGCTTTCCAGGTAAAGACTGGCTAGCTGTTGCTCTTGCATCGTACGATTATTCGTTACGCGAGATCACGATCGGCAAGGCCAGCGTTGTTGTCTCATCCGATGAGGGAAGAGGAAACCATTGAGAAACTGTACAATGATATTAAAGGTCTACTTATGAACATCCCTCACACTTCCGTCCTAAACCACATCTTATTCTTTATATTCGGCCTTTCTCGCTCAGTGAAACAACAAAATTGCTGATACTCTTTTCAATTTGAAGCATTATTTCAACATCTCATTATTCAACTAGAGCGCCTAGCTTTAGTCCGTCAATTCGCCCTCAATCTCCTTCTCGCTGCGACTCGCCGCGCCCAACTCACAGCCTGTCCTTATCGCTCCTGGTGGTTGGTCTTGACATTGCGCAAGCTCAACACGCGCCGGGAACGATGGGAAAGTCTCAGCGGCGTAAGAAGCGTTTGAAGGAGAAGGAACAGGAAGAGGAGTTTCTGGCCCGCCATCAGCTGATCATCGATCAAGCAAACTTCAAAGGCTCTTTGCAACGTGGAAGAGACTTTCTCGCGTACCAGCGTGAAGGGCGCAACGGTGGGACAGCTGACATCATATGCGGATGCGACCCGTCCCCTCGGACCGCATTTCGGAGTTTGTCAGGACTACTACCTCAGCATGAGCCCTTCTAGGGCGCTTGTTGAGAGTGATAACCCCGATGATCCAAATCGCGAACGCAAACCGCGCGGCAAGAAGAAGAACACCAAGAAAGACAATGACGACGATTTGGAGCCCGTGCGGTTCAGTCGTGTCTTCTTCTTCGTCCACAAGTCAATCCCGAGAGATCGATGGAATATTCAGTATCATGAGGGTCGCAATAAAGACATGGTGGCAACCCTTCATTTAACGACGGCAGACGGTCCGATTGCGATACACTCCGTGTATAACGTCAATCAGGACGACATGAAAATTGACATTCAGCTCTTGGCTGAGCAGACAACCCGCGAACCACGCAATATTGTTATGGGAAACTTCAACCTACACAATATATTATGGAGTGGCCCTTCGTTGCTCACCCCGTCTCGGGACACCGCAGCCGGCAGGTTGCTAGCGCACGAGATGATTACCAAGGCCAACATGGCACTCTTGACGAAGCAAGGTACTATCACATGTACCAGGGGCAAAGGCGATGACGACGAATATGCTTCATGCATCGACCTCACCTTCGCCAGTGACTGTCTACGCTCAAGTTACTCATTGGGGTGTCTTCGCAGATAATCCTTGGGATGACAGCGACCATCGTCCCATCAGGACAGTTCTTGACATTACGCCATACAGAGACGATACAGAGAAGTTTCTGCACAACAAAGTCAAACCTGCAGTGTTTGCCGCCGCCATCAAGGAGGATTCGTGGCGTGTTCGCGAAATGCCGCTCAAAGATGAGAACGATGTGGAGGAGTACGTACGAGCGCTTGTCACTCTCATCTCAGCCGCCTCAACGCGCACCACCCCAACCCGCCTCGTAAACCCACCACCAGCACGGAAACCGATGGACCCTCATCTGAGACAGATACTGCTTGGGGGCGGCGTGGGGCTCAACGTACCTGCTTCCGAACTCGACCTCAAGCCGCCGCCCAAGAAGCCAACTCCTTGGCGTGAGTACCTTCAACAAACAGGCGAGTCAATGGAGGCCTTTTGGTTTCAGGTCAAGTTGGCATGCAGGATGTCACAGGACCGGATTGTGAAGTGCATGCCGCCGCTGATCGATGATGCCGGCGTTCCCACTTTCGTCAGTGAGGAAGAAAAACAGGACAGAATACGATGCAAGACATGGACAAAACCAGCGATCTCGATCACCCAATTAAGATTCCATTCCCCACGCTGAACGACACGGTGAAGATGAATCGAAAGATGCGTCGCTTCATCGAGAAACATCTCTCAGACAAAGATATTGAGATTCTCATCAGGAAACAGCCTGGCCGGAAGGCTCCAGGCCACGACCTGATTTGCATCGAGCAACTCAAGATGGCCTACAAAGAACTTGCTCCTCTCATCGCACTTTTGTTCAATGCATGTCTCAGACTTGGCATCTTCCCCGCAGCATTCAAAACCGCCATTACCGCAATGCTTCCGAAATCAGGGAAGGATAGCTATGACACGGTTAACAGCTGGCGCCCTATTGCACTTCTCTCCGTTTTGGGAAAGCTTTTTGAGAGGTTTCTTGCTGAGCGTCTCAAGAAGTTTGTCATGGACTATGATTTACTTCCTGAGACCCAGTATGGCGCGCCTGGGAAGTCCACTACACATGCTATTCAAAGCATGATAGGCGTTATTCATAAAGCCTGGTCTCGGAAATTAAGCAAAAAGTTTAAGAAACGCTGGAAGCTTATCAGGGAGAAGGTGACTATGATGGGGCTTGATGTATCTGGGGCCTACAACTGCGTCGACCCTGCACTGCTCCTACAGATGCTTGCAGACCTTGGAGTAGCCGAATCTTGCCTTCAGATAATGCACTCGTACCTCTCCTACCGGATTGTTCACCTCAGGCTGCCCCAGAGCATATCAGCGGCATTCTATATGCTTATTGGCATTCCGCAAGGTTCAACTCTCTCTCCGTTACTGTTCCTCATCTTTACTGCACCTCTTCTCGGGAAAATCAACGAAGATAGAGAAAAGCTTGGCAAGGACCGTATCACAATCTTTTCCTTCTCCTACGTTGATGACACCTATCTCCTCGCCGTCTCAAACTTTTATGAGAAGAACTGCATCGGGTTAAAAATATTCCATGATGAAATCACCAAATGGGCTTCATCCGTCGGTCTGACATTTTCGCCGCAAAAGTATACCGTCATGCATTTCCGGGCTCCCAACGACCCCGACCCTCCCTGCGAGCTTCTTCCGGATATTGATGGACTCAAGGACAACCCTAAAGCACTCAAGAAAGACAAGCTGAAGGTCCTTGGAGTGGTTCTGGATCCGGCTCTCACCTTTGCTCATCACATCTCCAACCTTGAGAAGAAGGTCAACAACACAATTCGACATTTCCGCACGCTTTCGGGACCGACTTGGGGTATCCGGCTGAACAAGACGAGGAGGTACTACATGTCCAAGATTCGACCCATCATATCGCACGCGTGCGCTGCCTGGTTTCTCCACTGCCCAGGTCGACGTATACCATGGTCCCTCAAGCCGAAGCAACTTCGGGGACTTGAGAAATTACAGTACAAGTGTCTGCTGCTGATCTCGGGGGGTATTCGTGGTAGCTCTGGTAATACGGTTCTCAAAGACATCAACATCGAGGGCATTCGCGAGTTTCTGTGCCGCATGTCTATGTCTTCACGAGCTAGGGATCTCAAAGTTCGCAACAATGATGTGTGGTTTGAGAAGTCATTGAAACCGCCCAAGGACAAGCACTACAACGTCACCGCGTATCAGATGCTCGACGAAGAAGCATACCAGTTGACCGGTAGATCGGCCAAGTACTTCCGCAAGCGCCAGAAAGGCACCGGTGAAGAGGCATTGAAAGCTTGGAAGATCCCAGCCAAACGCAACGACGCCGTTAAGAACCAAGCGAAGTGGGAAGCAGAAGCGAAGTGCGCCTCGTCCTGGATCACCTACCGTCGCAAGAGAACTGCTCGAGTTCGCACGACACACCGTCCCGCTGCTATCGAGGAGAGGCGAGGTCGAGTAAGCTTAAGCTACTACAAGGGCTTAACTCGTCCGCAATCCACACTTGCATTACAGCTGCGCACCGAGCGCATTGGGCTCAACGGATACCTGAGCAGGATCGGAGCAACCCGAGACGTGAAGGTTCCAGGAACTGAGGACGTTATCAGGCATCCCATCAAGCCAGCATGCACATGCGGTCATCATACTTAGACCGTCTATCACCTGTTCATGCATTGCTCAGATCTTCATTCCGCCAGGTTAAGGTTAATTGAGCGCATTGGAGCACTCAACTGGAAGACGCTGCTCACTACCCACCTTAGGTTCGCCGTCGACTGGGCCATGGTTTACTTCAACCTCGGCCAGTTCGCGATTGCCCAGGCGGACTCGATGTTCTACATCCCAGCTGGAGGAGGTTAACCCCTTCCTTCCACGGAGTATAGATGAGACCGAGTTTGTCAGACTGTGTTACAAGACTACTCCACATCCTTTGGCAATGTTTAAGTCCCGAGGCTTCATTCAAGAGTCACCACTACACACTCCGTGCATCACTCTGATGCCTTACTCAATCTCTCTATCTATACGCCGACCTAGAGATTCCTCTCTGGATTCAACATCTGAAGAGGGATTTCCCCAGTTTAAACCACTGCTTCTTCACTGATATCACTTTATCTGGTACGTCATACTGTTCCCCATCTTCATCAACGAGTGAGTACTGACAAGATTCAGCAGCTCTCGGACGCAAGGTCGATTGGTCACGTGCCTCGGCACGTGCATTCAATTGATGGAGGTATGCCTTCTTATCTCTCCTGTCTGACTCTGGTCCAACTTACTCAAGCTAGTCTAGTCGTCATTGACTTCAGCCACCTAACTTACACATAGTAAGTCAGCTCCCCCAACCATTTCATCATTACGATCCACTCACTAACCACAATTTTGAACCAGCAGTCAACCAATTCCTTCAGTACGTGCGCTACCCCTCGTCTTCGCTACTTTGACTTTGCCTGACATCGCCGGGTTCTGACTTTGACAGAATTTTCGGTCCGTAGGGCATCCCTCCTCCCCCTCCAGGTTTCACTCGACCTCTCTGTCCGTCTCGAGTCTGACATGTCTTAGCAGAACCCCGCCATTACCCCGCGTTCATCCGTATGTCCCCCCTCCTCCTCTCTATACCTTATCCATTACACCCATTGACTTTCGCTGGCCAGCAGAACTCTGTTCGCAGACACGCTGTCCGTAAGCCCATCCAGACCCATCTCCTCATCCTCTCATCAAACTATCACTGACCAGAGCTGTCTTGGCAGTTTTGCTCCCATGGTCTCAGACTATGACCAGCCTGGTCTGTATAGTACTTAACCAAAGTCTTGTTCCCGTTAATCGAGCTTATACTAACCTAGCCTTATCCTCTAGTCACATCAGAAACAGCACCCCCTCCACGGTGATGACCCTTTCGGCTACATCGAGAAGCCACTCTTCGTATGGATTCGAGTTGTAACTTCATTATCTTATTAAACTTAGACTATTACTAATTACTAGTAGTAGGCCTGCAAAGGCAGCAAGGAAGGCTGCCTGGTCTGATCGAAGGGGATGACCTTCCATTAGGACCCTCTCTAGGTCCTTAAGACCTGATAGCTCGTTATAGACCCAGTCCGGATCAATTGAACCAAGATAGCCCTAATGAACCGTACGACTGATCAACCCAATCAGGCTGCAATCGAAGACAGCTATCCGTAAGTGATTCTATACTTTCCTTATTAAGTTTATACTGATAACCTTGACTGTAGTGATAAGGTTAGATCGGCATCTCGACGAGAAGTTCTTCCTGATGGTAGCTACTATATCATACGGATCTCTTCAAGTTCTTCTTTATCGGCTGCCTCTAAGGCAGGCCTGATAGCTGTATCGAGGTCGTGGCCGGTTATGCAGTAGTCATAATCGTATAGCTGCAGGCTATTTCGTAGTAAGCCTTGCTGCACTTTCAATTACTTCCAGATAAGTTACTGACCATGCCCTTACTAGCAGCAGGCATCGTGTCGGTGGCTATGATTGATGTCAGCAACTGTAACCAACAGGTATGTAAGTTGCAAAGGCAACAGCTATTGAAGTTGAACTAACCTAGTAGAGGGAAAGTCAGGTCGGGGAACGTACTTGTGAGTTTGCACTCGATCTCTTACTTGGTTAGGGTCTAACTGACCTTTGAGTGGAAGTGTGATGGATGCACCAGGCGCGGTATGTGAGTATACTCTTCTACTGCCTCTTGTCTACAGGCTCCTGCCTAGTCTTCATTGATACTGACCTTTATAAAGGTTATAAAGGTCGATCGAAGACTATGCAAGCTTTCCCTCTCTTTCCCTGTTGCGCTGAAAGCTGACCTGCAGTGTCTTAGTCTTTTGGGTGGGATGAAGGAAGAAGGCTGATACAGCTGCTGAGGGGTAAGTACGTGCCACCCCACTTTGGTATCTTATGACACGCAGCTAACCAATAGTGGACCTGCAGGCGGTATTTATACTGCTTGGTCAAGGCAGCAATTGCGCCACTGAGGCAGATGAATCTTATAAGATATTGACTTCTGTGATGCTGGCCTACTATAGGGGCCTCACTGTTTAAGCCTCTGTATTGAAAGTTAAAAGCTTGATGGCCTCGTATAAGGCTGACGGCAAGGGAAAAAAAATAGATTGTGCTATGCTCCTCTCTCCTGCTTCTGTGAAAAGTCTATCTGCCTCCTTCGTGTGATTGGTCACATTGCATGACTCATGAACTCCACACAACCCTCTATGAAAACCCCGCCCGGCCCCTCCAAAGTCTTCAAGCTTTCAATATCATTCATCCTCGACTTTACCCTTCGCCATCGTCGCCTACACCATCATGGCCCCGAAAGCCCTCACAAATCTGCCTTCTGAGATTCGCCAGCAAATCTTCAGAGAGTGTCTAGAGGTAGATGGGGGCTATGTCTATGATGTTCAGACTGACAAGCTGAAAAATGCCGACGGCACCGCGATTGATCTATCCCTTCTTTATACTTGTCGCTCGATCGCAAATGACACCAGGGCGATGCCGCTAGCAGTCAATACTATTCGGTTCTCAACTATCTTCCGTCAAGACTGGTGCAACTTGGCTGGCTGCTTCACTCTTGCTGCTACCACTCACTACGTTCTGGAGCAAGACTTTGTGTTTCATTTAGCTAAATTCATCACTCCTGAGATGTACGCCGAGCTAGATATAGTATGCCCGGGCTTTCGGGAACTACTTGAGATTCAACTCGTCGAGCACAACAAATGGATACATGAGAACGAGAACCGTGAATACATTTTCCCGTCTGACAAGTTGCGACCTGCCGTGTGCAGCATGGTACGACAATTTATGAAAGTGGTCGACTTGTTGAAGATCAATGGGATGTCTTTTCACCGTCCCTTTGGCTTTCTCCACAAAGAAGCCGATGCAAACGTCAGCAATGTTTTAAATAATCGAAGGAACCCGGAATGGGCCCAAGGCGAACTGCGGGAGGCAACATCGTATTGTCTGAAACTTATCTCCGAGGCGCAACCTGATGAGTTCGCGAAGTACGTGTACAAATCGCTCCCCCATTGGATTGGAAGTCGCCCCGCCGAAGACTTCATCAACTTGAGATTCAACCTATGGGACATCCCTTCTCCAGAGCGAGTGGCTCACATGCTAGAGTTGTTTGAGATTGGGGCGTTTGTTTGGGAACTTCCAGCTGCCTGGTACTACGTACCGGACAGCTTCTACGATCAAGTCGGCAAAGGCGTCCCGCAAGATCGACGTTCTGCAGAGTTTGAGAAACCGGATAATTTATTGGAGCACTTCACCAGTCGATGTCGCGAGAAGCTTAGGTTTTCTGCCACCGCTGCTGCAATTCGCTTTCTTCAACGACTTCCGATTGGCCAGCGGAAGCAGATGAGAAGGATCGTATTGCATGAGGACTTGCCATCGGTGAATCTGCCGTCTCGCCATACCCAAGGGTTCATTCCCTTTTTGAAAGAGAACCCCTTGCTTCGAGTCGAGCGTCGTGCCAGCGTTTTTGGCTGCGTCGCAAGCCAGCGTCCCCAAAACATTAACGCTCACATGGAGAGTGAGGAGGGGGAGGATATGCTCTCACCACCAAGGATTGCGGACCGAAAGTTTGAGGCTAGTATATTCTACTGGCTCCTTGATGCTTTCGCGGTGGTGGATTCAGGCGTTAACAGCAATTGCTTCACTTTTGTTTTAGAAGCTGGGCAACACAGCGATTACTGCTCTGAACTTTTCCAGAAGTTCATCCAGGCAGAGATCTCCAAGTCGAAGGCTTGGAAGATCTGCTTGGACACCGGGCTTTTGGCATCCTTGAGACCAAGTACACGGGACCGCAACATGACCAGATATGCAAAGGACCCGAGGTTTGAGAAACTTGTTGATCAGTTGGTGAACCAAACATCGAGCTTGCGGTGCGACTTCAACCCAGGGGTACCACTAGATGTAGACGCATTGGTTGAGGATGCCAAGGTACGGGATGGTGAGGATATCAAGTGGGTGAGCGATCGGCTTTATAATTTGATTCCACTGCCATATGATCTATACTATGAGACAATGGTGGCTCCGAATTTCGAGTTTCAGACCCGGCAGGAGTACATTGAGTCTACTAAGGCGGAATGCTCATAGGGAACTTACATACCTTAGATAGAACAGGGTAGCAATGGGCTGCAATTGGAAAGAGGTCTTGGGATACTACAAATTGGGCATTTTTGACTTGGTAAAAGAAAAAATGGTAGAAATCGAAATTGATATTACACATTCGCGCCTCTCTTGGGTTCTACTCATTCATTATCTAGATTGCAAAGCTCCAAGGTTATACCTTTAGTAGGTGAGTGCTCCTACAGCTCCTAGTCAAGTACAAAGCTTTATTCGTTCAACCCAACCCCCTGGGTATCATGACAAAATAGACCACTGTACCAAGCTTTATTAAAGGGTTAATGGGAGAGTCCAGAGAAGAGAGAATGGTGAACTGCAATTTACTGCTTGCTTTACCTCGTATCACAAAAGTGGACGACGCATGAAGATGAAGGCCAAGGAAGACAAAAGCACGCTTTGCCTGTCAACATGAGCATGAACAGTCAGCATGAGAGCCCCGCAGATGAAATGATCTGTTGGCTACCTTATGGCAACTGATACTAAAACTTGGCTGTCTCAAAAACACCATGCCGTCCCGCTCCGCTACTGAAATTCGCTGCGCCCTTCACACTCTCCGTAGTAATGACCTTGACCCCATTCTCAAACTCATTCCTCAACGCATCCTGAAACGACGATGCGTTATAAACAGAGTAATAGCAATTAGCCCTGTCCACATTCATGCACTCCTGCGGAAACGTGAGAAGTTGCTTTGCAATCTTGGTCGCCTCCACCAACGCCTGTCCCTTGGGTACAACACGGTTTGCGAGTCCAAACTGCAACGCCTCCTGCGCCGGAACTGGTCTCCCAGTGAGGATCATATCCATCGCTCGGCCGAGGCCGATAATGGCCTGTAGCCGAACTGTACCGCCATCGATGAGGGGAACGCCAAATCTTCGGCAAAATACACCGAAAACAGCATCTTCCTCGGCAATCCGCATGTCGCCTACGAGCGAGAGCTCCAAGCCTCCAGCGACAGCGTAACCAGCGACAGCGCTGATGACGGGTTTCTTTACCTGCATTCTCGAAGGTCCAATTGGGCCGATGTTTCGATCGTCGACCTTATGGCTCGGGTCGATGATTGGACCGAGGTAGGTGTCTGTTCCCTGCGCGGGATTCCATTTCGCGACTTCGTGGAGATCGAAGCCTGCGCAGAAGGTACCGTGTGCACCATAGATGATGCAAACCTTTTGCGTGGCATCGTTCTCAAATGCTAGGACGGCCTCGGTGAGCTTTTTGGCTGTAGGTCCGTCTATGGCATTTTTGCGATGCGGGCGTGAAAGAGTGATGGTTGTGATTCCATCAGAAGTCTGGGAGACTTGAACCGCTTGAGGCTCGGTATCAGACATGTTTGTTGAGATGAGACAGTTGTTATAAGTGCTGAAGCAACGAGGAAGAATAGTCCGTTCAGCGTTCTTTTATATCCTGGATCGGCGGGATCGGATCATCAGCCCGTTATAACCGATAAGCAGTTTGCGTTCTACTTATTATTAATAAGAGGAGAATGTATACTGAAGGGCGTGACGCATGAAGGATTGGAGGTCTCTTTGGCTTTGACCTCTGTAGAGGACATTTTGAGTTTAGCGCCACCTGACATCCTCGGCAATGAGGCTGTCTTCATGTGGATGAGGTATACTTGAACAACGTAGGTAAATGCGGAACTGACGCTTAACCTTCATTCCAAGGCATTTCCCAATTCAGTCTACGAAAACTACAAGTAAAAAACAGGAACATTATTCAACAGAAACTCGTAGGTCCCTTGTCAGGCTTGTGAATGAGAACAGTGTCGGTTATACTTTAATCCGGCCTCGCAGCATCAGTCTAACCGAATCCAACCGTCTCTGGACTCGCATCGCGACGAACATCAATACAGTCAAAGATACGTTCCTGCAACCATGGAGTCACAAGAAATTAATTCTGGCCTTCTCATGCGGATCCACACTCTATTCCTCTACAAACTTAACAGAATGCCATGTGTCTGCCGCCTACGAAAACATCCAAGGCGTATCATCCTAGTCTCATCCAATCTATGCATCAAAGCAACCGCCTTCACAACGTTGACGGAAGCAAATACCATGCAATTTGTGGCGAATAACACATCAATACCAGTCCCGAAAGTATACTGCAGCTTCAAGCACAAGAGCCGTGTCTATATACTCATGGAAAGGATCCGAGGTCGGGATCTGTCTCAAGATTGGACGCAACGATCGGAGGACTCCAAGGCGCGAATTCTCGCGCAATTGAAGGCTTTTATCACAGAGCTACGCAGCATTAACCCACCAGGTGGCACTGGTGTCGCCAATGTCGATGGGGGTCCCGTCTTTGACCAGCGACTTCCTGACAAATCCTTCTGGGGCCCTTTTGCAACAATCCAGGAGTTTCATCGAGAGTTGCGCCGTGGTCTTGAGCTTCGGGATGGTGAAGAGGCCTTTCCTGGTCTACGGGAACTCATCGACTTTCATAACGGGCCGTGGGAGGGCCCAGTCTTCACCCACGGTGACCTAAGCAGTCTCAATATCATGGCTGCTGGGGATACGGTGACAGGCATTGTGGACTGGGAGTCGGCTGGATGGATGCCGCTATACTGGGAGTATACGTCGGCATGGCATGTTAATCCACGAAATACATTCTGGCGGGATGCGGTCGACGGGTTTCTCAAGCCTTTATCTCATGAACTGGAAATGGAAAGGATACGTCGGCAGTACTTTGGCGAATTCTAACTGGTCTCAATGCACAACTCTTCTACGATTAGAATCGTTCATCATGCCGAACCCTCATGGTACCAGCTCCTTTTCTTCAAGCAGACTCTATGTCGATAGTCTGCTAGTATCGAACTGTCCTGGGGCAGCCTAGCCATCAAATCGATGCTGCAAGGCTTTCTGCTCAACGTACCACATAGCCGTAACGCGGACAGTGGTCCAATCTAGTACCGCAGTTCCCAGCGCCTCATTGTTGCTCTGCAGGGCTGCGAGTGCCTCCTTGACCCATTCAACGCAATTCCACGCCAGCTGTTTCCCCTTCACGGGTACACTCCCCAAAGTAGCTTCAAGCTTCTTCAGGCTCTCGACCATTGCAGTTTGAATACGGACTAGGATCATGAGAATGGACGCCGTACCGCGATTCTTCGCACACTGGGCATGCCAACTTCCCACCGCGTAATGGTAGACAGCACAAGCATAATCAGTTCGTTTGGAGGCCTACGAGATTCAACGGAAATAATTAAGTTGCATTGTCTGCTCTGATGTGTCGTCTGTAGATTCTCAACTTTACGCGTACGCAATTGTGGTCTTTGCTTTGATTCGTCGAATTCGCGTCTGACTCATCAGCAAAACAGCACATAGACATCCAATTCGGCAACACTTCTTTTCACTACCGACCTTAAGGAAAAGCGCGCCAATGCATGTAATTGATATAATTCCGCAATTATTTTTCTTAATTCACTCTTCCAACGCGTAGGAATGGCCTCATTCCTTCGAAAAATACCATGGCCTGGCCGGGCATGGAAGCCTCTCGTCTTCCCCAACCACAATTTCCCAAAGGTCCCCATAGAGAAGACAGTAGAGGAGGAGCTTTTCCCTGACTATGTCGCGTCTCGCTACTATCCCGCCAAGATTGGGGAAGTCGTACGTGACCGCTACCAGCTGGTTGGGAAATTAGGCTTCGGAGCTAGCTCGACCGTTTGGTTGGCGCGCGACCTGGAGTAAGTCTACCCGAGCCTTGGAAGAACAACGGTGTATGGAGTTCCCTGCTAATATCGAGTAGTGGTCGTCGACATGTCGCGCTAAAACTCTTCATTAACAATCAGTCCATGGGACAACAGCTGGATAATGAGCTCGAAATGTACAAGCGCATCTCTGCCTCTTCATCAAAGCATCCTGGCCGTAGCGCGGTAAGACAACTGCTTGACTCGTTCGATGTTACTGGACCAGATGGGTCTCATCGATGTCTGGTTCATCCTCCGCTCTGGGAGAGCATTTGGACATTCCTGAACCGCAATCCAGTAAGAAGGCTCCCTCCCGTAGTCCTCGCTGTCACCCTGCGTCGACTCTTTCTGGCACTCGACTATCTCCATACGGAGTGCAACGCCATACATACAGGTATTGTTACATAGTCCTCACCAGAGCTAGAACATTTTCTTACCCATTGACGCATAGATATCAAAGGAGACAATATCATGTTCGGTATTTATGACGACTCAGTATTCACGGCTTTCGAGGAGGAGGAACTCAGTGATCCAACTCCACGAAAGGAAGTAGACGGCAGAACTATATACATATCACGAGAACTCCGAAAGCCCAAGGACTATGGCGCACCATTTTTATGCGACTTTGGCTCAGCTGTTACAAGTGATGTAGAACATTGCGAAGATATCCAGCCAGACATTTACAGAGCTCCTGAGGTCATCCTTGAAGCACCTTGGTCATACAAGGTGGACATATGGAACGCAGGATGCATGGTAAGCCACTCAGAGCATAGTTTGGTGCACTGAAACTGATTCTTTTCGGCACCAGATTTGGGATATCTTTGAAGGTCGGCATATGTTTACAGGACATGACTCCGAGTTCCAGAAATACCGCAGCAGAGCACATCTCGCCGAGATTATCGCACTCCTCGGCCAGCCTCCTTCCAAAGTCCTTCAAGCCGGCAAAGCCAGCCATAAGTTCTTCACAGACACCGGTAAATTGTTTTGCCGTCTATCATAAATAATTCCCTTTACTAATCAGCGATCACTCTAGGTGACTTCCGTAATGAGATAGAGCTTCCTGAAAGAACTTCCCTTGCACAGCAAGAAGTCAGTCTTGAAGGGGAGCGAAAAGAGATGTTTCTTACCATGATGAATAGGATGCTTCAGTGGGATCCGGCTAAGAGAGCGTCGGCGAAAGAACTTGCTGAGGACCCGTGGATTATGGCGTATATGTAACATGGCTAGGCACTTAGTAATGGTAAGGGATTGTGATTTGCATAAAGATTTATTCATCAAAGACATTCTTCTACTTGACAGATCGAGCGTGCTTGCCGGCAATGTTGAAGCATCAAGAAATGGAAGCGTTTTACACAGCTGTTGCTTGATATCTTGTCATGACTCTGCTACCGCTCTCGTTGCGCTTTCCAAGCCACTCACACCGCCTAAACCCTTCGACTGACCGAGGATGGTCCCGGACCGGATTCGCCTCATCCGTCGACCCGATCTGAACACGCCACCCGCCCCAGCGAAGCCCTGCCAGATACTGAGGAGATTAATTCGAATCACTCACTCCTTCCATGACTTTGCGCCAATCGAGGATGACTGGAATTCGATTACATGGTAAGCCCCGTCGCGCATATAAACGCCGAAAGACCAAACGCAAGGTTCAGCTCGGACTCGACAAGTTGATTCAGGATGCTGAACTCGCAGAACCTGGTTCTTCTCCTGCACACACTTTTCCGGCTCAGTCATCGAAACCGATGCATATATAGTTTCATGACTTAATCTTCGAGGTTCGTTGGTTGCGTATCCATACAACAAGATGGCCGGCATTCTATCGTCACTAATATGGTCCCCGTCCTGCTTCGGCGAGGTAAAGACCATTCTCTCGATCCCGCACTTGACTTTCAGCTGCCACTGAAGGATTCCCTGCCAGTGTTGTCAAACCAGTGTGTGTTTTCCCTTCCTTGTTGCTGATCAGACTCAAGCCCGCAAACTTACTTGATGGCACAGCTTTATGCGACCTGAGCCGGCATAAGGGCCAGAGGACACTTGACGGCCTATCAACACGGTTGAACTTATCCCCTTTAACAACACGAAATGCCAACGTCTTAACATTGACTCGTGTATCATCTGTAAGGCAAACTACATCAACCGACCAATTCCCTGGTCTTGAGCGAGTACCAGCCAATATTCGTACAACATCTACCTCAACGGTCGCATAAACATCCAGCAATCCTTCAGAACTAGCACTAGTCTTTAGACGGTGGCCCTTCATGCTGGAGGCGTAATACCCTGTAGACCTGATACTCTGCCGTTGGCCAGTATCCCTCACCCTCGATGACTTAACTACCATCACTACCGTTGGGCTCACTCAAAACACCTGTTTTCATCAGTATCTAAACCAAGACGATGTTCGACGGACTTACCAGCCATGAAGTCATGCAACGCTCCAGCGATAGCCCAATTCCCCCTCAGGCCATGTGCATTCTCTGGCTCCAGACCAGCAATCCACCACGCGCCCCCAAAAGGAACTTGTTCTCCATAAACAGCATACTCATTGATATTCACATCTTGGGCTTTGTCGAGAGGGATACCGTGCTTGGATAACAGATCGTGGAATGAGGTTACTGAGCTCGCCATGGTGACAGCTTCGTCGCCGCCCTCCATGTGCCAGGACCATTGATCGGGCAGGCTGTCTTTGCAGCGAGACAGGAAAGCCGACAACCATTCATGCGATGTTGAAGGAATAGCTGATATGCTTGGACCAGTGATTCGAACCGATGGAAGTGGTTCTCTGTAAACGTATTAGAAGGGGTTCAAGTACCTGGGGAGCAACATGCCGAATCTTCTTGAACGAACGAGTCCAGAGCTCCAACCACTGCTCCATCAAACGATTCCAAAAGAAGCTCAAGTCCGGTCCATTCCAAATATCCACAACAAGGCCCTCAATCATTTCAGACTTCTTAAGACCATCGAGCGTCCGTTCAAGAAACGCATCCCAACGTGTGCAATCATTTGCATCTCCAGGGTACGCAAACCCTTCCGATTGTCCACCATCAGCACCCCAAGCAGCGGGGAGCAAGAAAATGAACTCGCCGCCATGTTTTCGAGTAGTTCTGTAGTTACTCAACGCTGAAGCAAAGCGAGCCTAATCATGTTAGTACATATACCAAACTAAGGTTCGCGCACGCAGAGAAAGGAAAACATTACTCACCTAGTCGATCCGAATAGAATCGTCAGGGCTACCAATACCAGCGGATCCGTCATCAGGGAGTGGGTCTAAGGTCACCGACATGTCAGGCCAAATGTCGCGGATAATAATACCCACCTTGGCGCATAACCTCCACATTGAGCGGCCCGGCGGCCGCTACGTAATCGTATCTAAGGAATTGCCAGCATTTCCGCTTTAATTGCAGATCCACAGTGACGAAATAGCTAGTCCTTGTGGGTCGATTACGAAGATTAAACCCACAAACGTTAGGTGTCCTTTAGAGGTTCAACAGCGAAGTGTCATAATTCCTCGTACTTGTCTCAAATCTTGGCCGCCACTGTACAACCTAATTGTGAGTTAAGTTCATGCGATAAGACGCCGTGATTGATACAGTACAGCACTTGCCTTTTCGGGTCATTCCATCTTGCCTACGTACCTACCTTGATCGCGCTGAACTAAAAGGCTGCTGCGCTAGGTTTGTACGGACAACAGATACATGCGGATTATGCGATGTACCTTTTTGGGTCCCATATTCGTTGAGGTCTATCTTCGCGGGCCATCCCACGTTCTGAACAGGCCCGTGGCAAGCGTGACCAGGTTTTCAGCGATTTGGGTTAGGCATGATCAGCCTCAACTGCTTACCGACCAGGGCGTAAGCTACAAGATGAACAAGCATAGGCTACAATGTCATAAACAGCATACATAAATCAATTATGAATTCATATTATATCAATGAGTGTTTTAATGCAGGCACAATACGTCACCACAACACAAAATTTATTCTTTCTGTATAAGTGAAGCTACTGAGATGATGAAACAATGCAAACACGAGGTACTAGTCCATGCATACGGGCACACAGAGACATAGCATGCAGAGGCAAGAGTGAAAGACCCCAAGGTCAGGCTAACAATGGGTATGTTTAGCCTACCCTAGGATGACAGACGGGCAGCATCACGGTGTTGTTCAGATACCCGCCTCACTGTACATGAACGTCACATTCGAATTGGCTCATTCTTGAGCTAGCTGAGATTTTGGGAGAATCTTGAGATCGCCTAATGTGCAATTGTGTCTAAATATACAGCCAAATACAAAGACGTGACGCAAATATGGGATACAGCATTAGGGGACAACAATTCGGCCAGGCAAACTTTTACAGACTACAATATAGGCTCCATATCACGCCAGAGCCTGCAACAACTCTAAATACTCCCCATTCCTCCCCCACGCCAACGCCACACCCTCCAAAACCCTCCTCCCCTCCGTCAATATCCTCTTCGGCGCATTCGCCGAGTAAATATCCCCAACACCACTAATATACGCCTTCAACACGCCCGTCCTGACAAACAGCTGCACCATCTCATCATCATTAGGTCGATCCAGCCTTATGAACGTGGGATTCTCGTCGTCTGATCGATCAGGCGATGCTGCACTCCCGCTGCGTGGTTCAGGTCTCCGTGATTTACTGCAGAATACACTGTACGCCCAGAGAGTCAGGGTCGCCCAGAATACGCAGGGGGGTTCGTAGAAGGTCATTTTTGCGTAGCGGCGGACGTGCCAGAGGAAACAGCCGCAGTGTAGAGCTGCGAGTCGAGCTTTGGACTGTAAAACTGTCAATAACTGACAAATGTAGGATCAAGAGAACTTACGCCATCTTGCTGGGCCCATTCAGAAATCTCCCGTTCCGCCTGCAGCGCCTCCTTCTGACTCGCAGCCTCTTTCCTCAAATCCTCCGGCGCCTTGAGGTACTTCGCCAGCGTAATTATCGCTCTCCGTGGAACGAGCAGCACAACACGCGAAAAGTGCAGATGCAGAACCGTAGGGTGCTCAGCGCCAAGTAACGACGCTATGGTGGCGTTGGCGGCCCAGTGAAGCGTATCAACGCAGTCGAGAGCAGCGTTCCGCCAGTTCGAGTTCGAGAGCTGAAGGTGCTGCGTTTCGTCGCTGCGAGGCTCAGGGTTGTTTTGGGGGATCCAGGATGAGAGAGGGCGCTTGCAGTAGGTGCTCACGGTGGTGTATTCTTGGTATACTGCGTGCAGGAGGAGGATGCGGGAGAATTCGCCGAGGTCGGCTTTGGCGGTTCGTTCGCGGAAGAGCTCGCTGATGGCAACTTCGAGTGTTGGATTTGCTTGTAGCACGTGAGCATGTCTCTTTGGGCGGGGAGAAGTGCAGCTTACCTTCAACGCGGCGATGGAGTTGTATCCAATCTGATGAGGTTGCCTGTGACCAAAGACCATCGTGCGGCAACGTCAAGTCTGCAACGTTGAATGTACCTGTCTGGTGGTCATCGAAGAAGTAGCGTCCCATGCGATCTAATAGCTTCTGCAGGTCAGTCTCCGACACTGAAAAGACGCAAGAGCATAAACTCACCCAAATGAAATAGCAGAGTCGACGCCAAGTCTCATCTTCAACCCAGCCTCGCCATCTATTTTCCTCTCCCTCACCATAACCCGACAAACCTCGTTGAGATCCAGATTGATATCGATAGAACGTGATGACTCTCTGCAGACTTCCCATCCTCTCGTAAGCAGCCTTTTGAAGTTGACTTCCACCAGAGTATAGCAGGCCGACTTGACTCAGCACAAGAGCCTGAGCCAGCGGCAGGTTGAAATCTGATCCTTCCAGTTCAGTAACCAAAGTCCTTCTAAGAAATTCGTGGAATGGTACAACGCAGGCGTGAATATCCGCTGTGGCTGAGTACTGACTTCCAATGGCGCAGATCGCCAGAGCCAGAACCCAGTTTCCGTTCAGGTCTGTTGTGTGAGGGTTGACAAGGGGAACGATCGGGTTAAAGTGTTCAAAGAAGAGCTTGACGAAGTATTCGAGTAGCTTCAATGACGGAAAGTCAGTGGAGGTGTAGTGCTGATGGAACATGGAAGACTCGAGACACGTTTGTCTAAAAGCGTCGCAGATCTTGCTGTACGTCAACTCTGTCATAAAAGACTCTCTGTACGCTTCGTCTTCCAGGATAATATGGCTCAGATCAGGGAACGAAAGCGTGTTGACTCGGAGGCTTGAGTCTTGGGAAATGGTCGGTAGCTGTGTATATCCTTGAAGCCCCGGCGGAGGGAACAGCTGTTTTGACTTGGCAGTACAGGGACGTCGGGCACCATTTGAGCTCGTGGCGTATAGGTCTCCAGGTATAGTGCGTCCAGAGCTCATACTCAGCTGTGGAGAGACTCCTAGGCCGCTCCCGGGAGAAAGCGATGTCACGGCTGACAAACGGCGTGGCGGAGCATCGATCATGGGAAAGTTGGGAACTGGCTGATCTATCATTGTTGCATTACCAGCATCAAGCGGCTGGGTCATATCAAGGCCTAAGATAGAGTAGTAGTTTGTCTCAATCTCATTGTCGTACGGTAACCAGTTGATGGGGAAGTCCCAGTCGATATCGTAGGTGGACAGATCATAGTCAAAGCCCGGTTGCTGCTCATTACCAGCGCTGTCGATGAAAGGACTGTCCTGTGAATGCGGTGTTTGATGTGAAGGTAGCGCGAGCTGTAAATCTGATTGTACGTGCTGAGGCTGCGACGCATGATCTACTGTCTCGACTGGACTGATGAGCGTTTGGTTCGGAGTATGCGCGACGGCACCAGTTTGTGAGGCCGGCGATGCTTCAACTGGTTTATTTCTGGTCTGGGGATAAGCGCAATCCAGTGCCCTGGTCGAACAGCGCAGGCACGGGAGGTTTCTCGAACACTTCTCGCGTGCCCTAGCGCACTCCAAGCACGCTCTGCGCCGCCCAACATCGCGTCTCGACATGGCGGACGGATGATCATGGATAGCTACATGCTTTGTCAAGATATCACTTCCATCATATCAGTACTTCTTCCATCGAATTACTCCGCGCCGCTTACCTGCGTGTGAAGCTCTTGTGACAGACGTCGCACTCAAAACCCCTCAGGCTATCGTGACCTTTCTGGTGGCGCTTCAGATGCTCCGGTCGCTTGAAGCTTCTGGGGCATTGTGAGCATTGATACTTCTCCATCGTGAAGAAGGTTTCGGACGTTTTTAAGCTTGTTGAAGCATGATTGTTGTTGTTTTGTGACGATGCTTTGACGCAGAGCGAGGTCGGGGACTTCCCCACTCGCAAATGGACATATCGGGCTAGAGTTGATTTGGAGTCTGGGGTAAAACTCACATCGCATGATCAAACTAGGCGCACCAATCCTGTAAAACCATAAAGCTTTTGGACGGGTTCATCCCGCTTCATTAAATCAGTGAATTGAATTGGCATCATGTTTCTCGACATATTAAGGGGGAAGAGGATAAAGCGCAACGGAGCAATAATTTATTCTCTTTGCTATTTTGGAGTCAATTTGTCCTACAGCTCAATTCAATTCCATCAAGCTGGTCATTTTATTATCGACGTGAATTGTAAGACCTCGGATAACATATAGCCGTCAATAGAGAACTATCACGAGAGATGCAAAAAATGGCTTTTCGCCGCTTTATCTAACCAGGCCTCTTTCGGGCATTAAGTGACTGCTCAATCCACTGTAATGAGCACTTGACTGTTTCCCCTCTTTAAGATTGGTCCCCGGTGGGAGCTCCGGTGGGATGTCCGGGCCTCCCACCACGAACTAACGGCATCCGCCAATTGATCAACGATCATCAGTGATGATTCGCATGCAATTGTAAATGGCAGTATATCATGCCAAACCAGAGATATTTCTTAGATCCAATTCCACCATCTTCACCACAACATACCACCAACATGTCTCATCCCCAGTCCATCTTCCAGCATACCACCTTAACACCAGGCTCCCTCCTCCACCGTCGAAGGACTACAGTCTCAAACACAACACTGCATACACAGCTCAAGAGACTTCGCGAGACAGGCCGCTACGATTGCTTCAAGCTGCAATGGCACGAGATCTACGCGGACAAGTCCATGTGGCCTGTTCCCTTCCATCTCTTCTGGGACAGCGACATAGCAAAGTGGATCGAGGGTGCTTGTTATTTTCTCCATGATGAGTTTGATGCTGAGATTGACGCTGCGGTGAGAGAGTTGGTGGAGATGATTCGAGGGGCGCAGCAGAGTGATGGATATCTGAATGTTCATTATACTGTTGTTGAGCCAGGGAAGCGGTGGACGAATCTGCAGGATATGCATGAATTGTGAGTCAAACAGCCGTATTATTGTGTTTTTTGTACTTATTTTCTAGATACAACGCTGGTCATCTCATCGAAGCAGCCCTAGCCCACCACCAGTACTACAAGAACAACCTTCTTCTGGAGCCCATTGAGAAATACGTCGCCTTGATTCACAGCACTTTCGGACCGGGTGACGACCAATTGCACGGATACCCTGGACATCCCGAGATCGAGTTGGCTCTGTTCCGCTTATACCAAGTCACCGGAAACAAGGACGCTTACGACCTATCCCGATACTTCCTTGAAGAACGAGGGAACCACAAAGGTCAACATGGTCAGCTTTACTTCGAATGGGAGTCGAAGCAACGTGGTCAGAGTCTCTACCATCGACCTGACTCGTACCCTGAACATGCATCTCATTGGTACTGCCAGGCTCATCAACCCATTCTGGAACAACAAACCGTCGAAGGTCATTCGGTACGCGCCATGTATCTCCTCACCGCAGTAGCCGACATGCTCTGCATCGACAAATCCGGCTCTCAGTCACTATCTTCCTCGTCAAGCTGGAAACACGCCGTATACCGCCTCTGGGACAACATGGTCACCAAAAAGATGTACCTCACCGGCGGTATCGGCGCCATCAAGCAATGGGAAGGTTTTGGACGCGATTATTTCCTCCCTCAATCTACCGACGAAGGCGGATGCTACGCCGAGACCTGTGCGTCCATTGCAGTCATGATGCTAGCCGAGCGACTGCTGCATATCGAGCTTGATGCAAAGTTTGGGGATGTCATGGAACTTTGTTTGTATAACAATGTCATGACGGCTATGAGTCTTGATGGAAAGGCATTTACGTATGTTAATCAGCTGGGAAGCTCGGAGAGTGATAAGAGTGTGAGGGAGGAGTGGTTTTGGTGCGCTTGTTGTCCGCCAAATGTGACGCGCTTATACGGGTCGTTGGGGGGATATATTTGGGATTTTGGCGAGGAGAAGGAGAAGGAGGTGTTTGTGAATGTGCATTTGTATACGAATGCTGAGTTAAAGTTTGGGGTTGGGGAGGGAGAGGTCGTTCTTCAGCAAGAGACGGATTGGCCGTGGGATGGACTCGTCAAGTTTCGACTTTCGAGTTCTGCGGCGGTGAACACCACGATACGACTCAGAATTCCAGGCTGGTCTCAGAATCAGTACACCCTGGACCCAAAGCCTAGCGAAGGTAGCGCTCATTTGCACAAAGGCTATCTCACTCTCGATCCAGCTTACACGGCCGCGAATCCCGCCTTCTCACTAACCATCGGCAACTTCGCGCCTCGATACATCGCTCCGCATCCCTACACGAACCAGCATACTCTGACACTTGCTCGAGGACCACTGGTGTATTGTATCGAGGATGCAGACAATGCATGGGAAGACAATCACTTCAAGGACGTTGGGCTCAAGGCGGGTAGTGCGGTTAAGGAGGAGAGGCTGTGTATTAGTGGGACGGATGAAGAGTATATTGCGTTGAGGACTTCGTGCTGGAGACGCAGTGGGAAGTTGGATGAGGAGGTATCGACACCTGGTTTTGTTGTTGAGGGAAAGGGTTCTAGGTTCGATGATGAGAGGGAAGGCGTCTTTGTGCCGTATTACATTAGGGCTAACAGAGGGGGAAATGGGCATATGAGAGTTGGACTGCGTCATGTACAGGGCTAGTTCATTTCTAAGCAAAAGGGTAGAAGAGATATATCAGAATGGCTTAATTAGACGTTCTAAGTTGTTCGTATCCCTCGGATTGCAGTCTTTCCAATATCATATGTAGGAGTTGAAGCTAGGGTTGAAAGACGAGTATTAGACTACCATGAACATCCCAAAAACATCTTTACTACAGAGCTCAAAGAGTCTCAGTCGGTCTACTCTACAAACTTCCTATACTTCTCACTCCGAAGCACAATCCTATGCGGAAATGGCTTGACACGAGAAATAACACCCGGCAACTGCTCATAACCAACCTCAATCTCCCTCCCCTCCCCATCCAACTCTTTCTCAATCCTAAAAACAGCCAACGTCTGCGCAATACCCAAGAACAAAGTCTGCTCAGCGATCCACCGCCCCGGACACGCTCTTCTCCCAAAGCCAAACACAAGATCCGACGGTGAAAGCTCGCTGTACGGCTCAAAATACCGTTCAGGCTTGAACTCCATGGGATCATGGTAGACTTCTGGATCGTGCGTGAGAGAAGCTACGGCTGGAAAGAGAAGACTGTTCTTGGGGATGAAGTACCCGCGGTATGTATCGTCTTCAGTCGTCATGTGCGGAAAGCCCATGGGAGCGAGGGTATGCCAGCGGAGAAGTTCTTGGGCTATGGCGGTGATGTAAGGAAGGTTTGGCTTGTCAGAGAACGAGGGGAGGCGAGATTCTCCGATCATGCGAGAGATTTCTTCTTGGGCTTTCTTTTGGACGTTGGGGTTGAGAAGCATGGCTGCGAAGAAGGCGAGGAGGGTTGCGCCGGTGGTGTCGGTTCCTGCGTTCATCATCGAAGCTGCAGTCCACGTAATGATGCTTTCTTCCTCTGTGTCAATCTTGCGGTGAATGTCTTTGATGAGACCCGCGACGTAGGAAACATCATCCTTACCATTAGTCATTTGATCTTTCACGTATTGGTAAGGATCTTGGACGTTTTGCAGAAGATGCTGTCTGAAGAGTTTGGCAGTCTTTTTGAACCCAGCGCCTGGCATCCAGTCCGGAAGGTATCGAAGCCATGGGATGAAGTCTACAATCCATGCACCTGGAGTCGTAGCCTGAGAGAATTCTTCCATCACGAGATTAGCCATGGTGACGATGTGATCGTTTCTCTTGGGGTCTGTTTCGTAGTTGTACAGAATGCGGAGCATGATTGAGCCGGATACCCTGTAACCTTGTGAGCATCTGCTTCAGGAGTAGTGAGGAAGACATACTGGTTCAAGTGATCTGGAAGATTCTGACTGTTGTGATCTTCATGTAGCCTCTTCAACAGTCGGAGGATCTCTAGTTCTTGAACAGGCTCAAATCGGGTGATGGATTTGGGGCTGACTTGGGTGACTGTGAGTTTGCGATGCATCCGAAACGTTCGATTGTACGGCATCAAGCCCATAACACCATCATACCCAACACTATACCAGTTTATCAGCATACCTCACAGCCAACCGGATGTTTTGAACTTACATATCCCCAGCAAAGACCAGTTTGGGGCGTGAAGCACTCTTCATCGCCCGTGTTTCGAGAATATCCATGATGACCTGTCTGTCATGCAGAATGACAAAATTCTGTCCAAGCACAGAAACTGAAGTAATTGGCCCGTACTTTTCTTTGTGGCTCTGCCAGTGAGGCCATTCTAGTGTTCCGGGTGGTGGGAGGTCTCGTATGTTACCCAAGATCGGTAGACCTTTAGGGCCAGGGGGCATGGGAGGTTTCTGGGGTCGTAGTCTGCGTTTGATGATGAGAAAGGACAGCGATGCCAAAATGGCTGTGACTATGACAAGAGAAGTAGACATGTTGAAGGATGAAGCAAGAAGGCTTTGTGATGGAGTGATTTCGTTGAGGGCAACACATGGTATTTAATGTCCGCTTGGGTGTAGAATAACCTTTTAAGTTTGACGACCTTGCGCTACTGTTTGGACTAAGACTAGTCTTGATCTTAGCATCAGCGCCTAAGAGATTATCGCCGTGCCTCCTCCGTGCTTGGTTACAGTCAGATTTTGGGGCTATGAGCGGGACCATCCGTTTCGGCGTGTGTTTGATTGGGCAATTGAAGATGGGACAACTCGCAATGGGCCTCACCTTATTGGATGCTGTATCCGTCGGCATTTGAATCCTTTGACTGTTAGAATTGCAACATCAGCATTTGAGGTCACGGTCGTCTTTACTGCAAGTCTCTGTTTTTGTTCCAAGGCTCTTCATTGTCTTTTGACATCAGCTTGTTCTCCAAGAAGTCAATCAATAGCCTACCCAACATGAGCAATGTCCTGTTGATATCAGCATCATCCGGTGGTATTGCAAGTCGCTTGCTTCGAATGGATTCACTTCCGTCGCACGACTTTGTACTGCAGCAATTGGAAGACGGCTCTGAGTGTCGTCATCAGCCACTTGCCTTGGGGTTTGTGTTCTAGAACTTCAGGGACTGAGCTGTTACATCACTGGCCATTGGGGTAGACTTGTCGAAAATGTCGTTTTGAAGACGAGCTTCATGACTATAGGAGTGTTTGGGGAGCATTGAGGTTCGGCACCGGCTTGAACGATATTCCGTTGATTCCGAGTCAAGGGATTAAATCCAGCTTGGCTTTAGATAGGTCCGTGCTTTGGGGTTCCACCTTTTGTCGCCTTGTAGGTCAAGTGAATGAGAGGCAGACCTGTAAGGCTGATGTCTTGATTCAAGAAATATCTACAGCCAAATGTATGAGGGTTTTCATCTGAGCAGACGCCCCTTATATCACACCGCATAACCCTCTCAGTGCAGCGAATGCCTACTCCTCCCGCCTTTGGGCTCGCATCTCAACACCTTCACATCGCATCACAGGACTCATCCTGTCACCTCTCGCATCGCGCTTCACAAGCGATAGAGAAAGACAACCAGGTTCGTTATTCCACAAATCTCTCATCATTCTTTCTTCATTGTTGGCTCAACTGACGCTTACTTGTAGCCACATCGTGCGACCGCACAACGGGGCAATCCGCGTAGATTCACAACTCTTTCAGCCAGAGCCCGACATCATCATGGCCTCCAACAACAGAGATCCCTTCCCCGGAGATGGCCTCGGCGATGACTCCCCGATCATGCAGCGTGCGTTTGCCTTCGGTAAGGCTGTCGCAGATTTGGTGAAGGAGGGTGAACGATCCGGAGAAGCTAGAGCCCTCGTGCATTTCACTGCGATCATCACTGATCTCAAAGCCCGTCTCGAAGCTGCGAACAAACAATTTGCCGATGCCATAGACTGTCTCGAAGCCGAGGTGAAACATCACACTGATCTCGAAGCAAGCCTCACAGCTTGGCAGGGTCGCGCCGCTAAGTCTCAGGCTAGAACTGATAAAGCCAAGGCCGATGCTGCTAAAGCCCAGGCCGATGCTGCTAAAGCCCAGGCCGATGCTGAAGATCGCGTCGCCCGAATCACTGCTGATTACCAGGCTCGCACTCGTCGGTTGATGGAGTTCTTGCAGCCGTCCGAACAGAGTGACAACAACGCCGCCTCATCTGGCGCTCATGTCGGAAACGAAAGTGGTGGTTCAGCGCCCGGCGTTAACTCGTCTGTCAACACCGAACAACAGAGCAACCAACCCGAGCAACAGCTCTCTCCCAACAGCTCAGACACCACCGCCAGCGCACGAATCAAAAGAGAGGAAAGCCCTCTTTTCATCGATGATCAATCGAGCGACGGAAACGGTATGAACGACCTCGCCAGCACGTCTTCGGAAGAAGAAATCGATCAACCACTCGAAGCGCCCGTCTTCCAATACCTACGAGTCGATGAAATCGATATGATGAGAGATGATGCGGCTGTCAGCCGGCTTTGGGAAGCTGCAGACGGCCACAAGCGTCGACGAACAGAGTAGGGGCGACGATGATCAGACACGGCACATACATTGTACTCCTCACGCTATTTAAGGGGTACTGGCTTGGGAGATCGGGTCACTGGTCGTAGAATGGGAGACGGGGTAAGATGATCAACGATTGTCTTATCGTCGTTTTCTTCAAAGATGATAGAGGTTGCCAGGAATGAATGAGAGGGCTCCTCAGCATACTCAATTAAAGACACCAATACATCCCATTCTATCCAATTTCCATCATCTTGTTAACATGCTCGCGTTCTGATATCAGGTTAAGTTGACACGTTTATGCATCTTCTCTGCATTCTCGTCGGTCGCGTTAATTTTGGCGTTCTCTGAGTGTTCCTGATTGAGCGTAGTGCCATTTTCTACTTACCCGGGACACTCAACTGAATCGAGACTTTTCGACTTGCGGACTTGTCGAAATTTGTGAACCGGAGCGGTTTAGGTTAATCCGCCGCCGGACAAGATGTCTCCGGCTTATTCCCGGATTCATCGCCGGAACAGACTAATGCCGACTTGGAGCTCGTCATGCGCTGGCTGATTGAAAGGTGACTGCACATCATTGCTATGCGATATAAATAAGTAGATATCTTAATTGAGCTATCAGTAATACTTTGTCGCTCCGTCTTGGTTTACCCACGATTTCTCGGTGATAAGCTCACAATCGCCTCGTCATTTACGTCGGTAATAACCCATCAGAAACGCTTTAGAGCCGAATCCCCATATTTCATGCGAGTTTGCGGCCCGACCAGCCCAAAGCTCATCGACGCGACCTCGGTCTGTTATTTCCAGGCCAGGATCCCCAAGTCACAAGCTTTTCGGGAGTGGATTTCAGCATATTTTTAATTAAAACAAGATCCAAGTTTCTAGCGTTAGGATGCGACAGCGGACAGCCCCATGTGTCAAGGTTTTGGCTACGGCTGCCTCCTTGAATGCACAGGTCTCTGGTCGTGTCGTGCCGAGGTGGCTGGTTACGCCTCGCGACAGCGAGAAAAGCACGAGGCGCTGGTATTGAGTTGAGTAACCAAGGGAACCCAAGGGAGGTTAATGAGCATTGATCTACAAGTGATTATGTTGTTTGAGGTGTATTATTTGGAACAGACACGTGTTATGCTGCTCCTACCGTCCCTACGCAAGGTGATGGTTGTTGGCTGGTGATGTTTTTGTCTTACAATACGTCGCTACCCTATGACTCGATGGTGAGTCAACTTTGCGTGTCGAATACCAACAACAAACAGAGTTGAGAGAGAAATACGTTAGAGTCAATGAAAATAAATAAATAATAACATTCATTTGATCAACAAGTATTCAGAAAAAGTTATTGCTATGCGACGTCCCAGCAACGTTGTTGCAAGCACGTGGTCAATCTCCAAAACGAGCAATCACCAGATCAAGACAGTCAGTCAATTCATCACGGTCGCATCACCACGACACAGGAGAAGAGGCAACAAAAATAAGACAAGTCGCTTGCAATTAATTGACAAAGAAAATCTAGAGTAAAGAAGGTCTAAATACATCCAACCAACCCACCAAACATGTACACGAATTAAAACCCCCGTCATTTTGCCATCACAACTCCAAAACTTTTAAATCCAGGCCCAAACTTTTACAATTACATGTCCCGCCAATTCATACACAATAAAATACACGCTAAACCACAAAGAATCGAGGGTATCCTATGATGTACAAGTAGCCAAGCTTACAGGTCAAAACTCCAAATACATTGTGACGCAAAAGAAAAAGAAAATTAGAGACGGTTCGTGAGAGCAATGCCCGGCGACGCAGGGCGGTCGAGCTCAAGACGGTGCATGTGCGCGTCGAGAGCGCTGACGGATGTTGACGCGCCGATGGATGTGTGCCGCTTGTGACGCGATGTCTTCTTGGTGACGCTCATCTTACGAGGGCGTCCGTTCTTCTCGGCCGGTGACTTGGGGCACTTATCGTCGCATGTAGCGGTCGAGGAGATGGAGGATGTAGACGAGTGCGTGGATGTCGTGCTGGCGTAGGATGAAGCGCGCGAGATGGAGGAGTGGATGGATGAGCGCGATGACGCTGTCTGGGGACGCTCCGCGATGTCGGAGAGGATCTCCTGCGGCGTGCGCGGCTTGTCGTTCACCATGCCCAGACAGCGCTGCCACCAGCCCTTGTCCTTCTCATCAGAGAACTCAACCATATCGCCCAGCGCCTCCTCCGCACGCTCGGTCTTGTCCTCGTCGAGGCGCAGGGCACCGTGCTCAGAGGCCAGCTCCAGCAGAGCCGCTGCGTCGCAGGCATCGCGTCGCTTGCTGTTGTCGTTCTCGTGCAGACCGCAGGCGTCCATCTTGAAGATGATGAGGTCTTCGAGCGACGTATACGGGAGGGTGGCTTCGTTGGTGACGTCGCGGACGCGCTTCGCTGAGTCGGGGAGGTACGGGCTCAGCCAGTCGGGGATGAGCTTGACTTCGATCTCCCAGCCGCTTGTGTGGCGGTACAGAACGGTGCCGGACTTTTCGACGAGGGGACTGATCGGATGGCCGACGATTTCTTTCTTGACGCGGCCGGGGGAGGAGGATTTGCTGATGACCAGGTCGATGCTCTAAGAGGGCGTCAGTGTTAGATGGTGCGCAAGAGTGGTCGCAATTGAGGGGAGACGTACTGCTATGCGGTTCTGGCGCGAGAGGTACTTTGCGACAGCCAGATCGCCAATGACGGCGAGTTTGGTGTTGTCCAGGCCGGGAATATCGGCGATGAGACGGATGATGTGAAGTGCAGCTTGTTCAAGCTGGGCGAAGCTTAGTCTTTGCGCCATGGTCTGCACAGTTTGCTTTCTCTCACAAAAGCGACTAGAGACTTCGCCCGCTGCGTTCAAATAGAATGAGATGCAACAAGAACCCCTTCCATCCTTTTGCTTGCACAGTCCCCTAGATATAATATGAATCGGCTATGTTTTTTTTTTTTTGCCCTTTGGTCCCTGCGTCTACGGCACAACCCAAACAGTGCCCAACTTGGCCATTGCTACAGGGGGTTCCAAGGATTCTGCCAATGGGATGGTCTGTGTACCTGACCTGCCAATCTTAAAATCTCAGGGTATCCCAGTGAATGCCATGGCTTCCGCGCGTTGGGTTTCAATGCCCAAGGGGGGAATTTGTCTTGCTTGGAATGGGCGAATTGAATTGACAGCGATGTCCTTGACAATTTGGTTTGTTGACTCGAGAAAGTAAGGCTTGTAGCTATTTCTTGGGGGAACGAATGAATCTCGATTGTTGGAATGAGTATGCTGGGAAATGAGATTTACAGCATTGACCCAAGGGCAGTGCTGACACGAGCCTTGAAGCCGGGGTTTTCTTTTTTCGTCCCTGATTTTATTCCTTTTTACGCAATATCTCGAATATTTCTCGGGGCAATTACGACGCTGATTCTCGTGCGAAAACTTTTATCGCATGACTTTTACGGGGAATTTACTGTTAATTGTTGCCGGGTTGATCCAATGCGTTTTGATCCGGGCATTTTAATTGAAAGGCCCGAGGATCGTGATCAGCGGCGTAGTGAAACAGGCAGTGCAGTTTCAGGCTGACTTTTTTTTTAATATCGCTGGAATGAGTCCTCCCTTCAAAACAATTCGAGTCATACGTGATACTTAACGGATATTTAGCATTTCCCCAGGATCACGGGCCGTAGCGGATTTATTTCCATCAGCTATCCACTCGACGTACACCTTGCCCGATTAAAGACGCTTGCGTAGATGCTAAGTAATGACGTCGCGTACCCTACAGATAAGCCTTCGAGGATCAATTGAGCCGGCACAGCACTTTATCCAGACATGCCATTCGAAAAAGAACAAAGACTTCTGACTGCACGAAAATTATTGAAGCTGGACAGAGTGTCGCCATAATAAACAATTGTGTTGTGATATAGCCTTGTTGGCATGTAAACGGAGACAAGATCGGGATTAGGCTCATTTAGGCATGACCACCAAAAGTCATCTGGTTCGTAACAGCATTCGTTCCCGGAGATTTAAGCATCGCGCAGTCAAAGCTGACTACTGACTGTTTCAAATAAAGAGACGGCGATGTAAGATACTTGGAGCTGCCAAATGCGGCCAAAATCCACAATGATTGTGCAGCATTTGTATCGCAGTGTCAATGTCGCCAAGGCCCGTAGAGCGGTGACCCTGGGTTTAGCGATGATCAGTATGCTGTCTGAATGCGCTGTCCATATTCCACAATAAGGAACTAAAACCTTAACAATATCCGGTAGGCTAACATTTCGCGCTCTCATATTATCATATTATGAGGGATCAGTACCGCGGAGCCCAGGGTTCGATTCCCTGTACCGGAGTTTCTTTTTGCTATTTTTGCCATTTAGTCCTTATATTAATTCGTTTATATGTTAAATATGTACTACAATTATCCTCATGCATTCCTTGGTACTCCTTGCCTCTTTGTTCCTTTATTGTATATGTAATAAATCTCTAAATATTAATAGTATTGTCCCTCAATGTCCTGCCGTTGACTCCTCCGAAAGTCAGGCCCCAGAATGTCCTCCTCACTCTCATTCTCACCATATCCCCTCTCTGCCCCTTTCGCAAACACCTTGTTCTTCGCATATGAACTACCGACGCCTCTTCGCTCATACTCTTGCACGGAGGCTTCAGCCCTGCTGTCCTTTTTGTGTGCCTGAGCTGGATACATTGTACTTCCACCAATGGTTTGCAGGGGATACGATGCGCTAGAGTTCTGTTCCCGATACTTGCTGCTGTTGCGGGAAATCCATTTGCTGAAATACTTCTTGTAAAGAGGTCTGCAGATGGGAATGCCGATGCAGATCATTGTTACCGTCATTTCGGCGGCGGACCAGACTATCAGGCCGACTGGGTCCTCTGATGGATGTTAGTTATGATCGATATACATGAAGGAAGACGTACTGGTGTGATTGGGGCTCTTGAGCTTTGGCACTTCGAGGGTTCGCTTGATGCCAAAAGCTCCGGCACTGAGGTATCGTTAGTCAGACTTGAATAAAGATGATGGGAGCTGTTCGTACATGACGCCGAGACTGAGACTGCTAAGAATGACAATCTTCTCTTTCATCTTCATCTGCAACCCCCAGATAAACAACCAAGGAAAGCCTGCGAGAAAAAAGTCCACTACGACACAAAGAACTTCTCGTGTTAGCCATATCCTCAGCACGTTCGCATTGAGAACTCACTGCAGAGCAACATGGACGCAGGTGCCGTGTCCACCGTACATCGTCCACCAGGTATAGTCCTATCCCAGAGATAATTCGTCGGAGTGCACTGAAGCCAGTACACAAAGCAGACAGTGATGGAAGCGCACATGAGACTAGCCATAGATACCCAAATGGCCACCTTGTGCCATTGCTGCTTCACGAGGCGAAGCAGAAACAAGCCAAGTGACCACTTCGCTAAACTCATTCCTACTATCGCAAAGCTTTGGCTGACGGCCTCGAAGATGAGCGCGGGGGCTAGGTCGGAGGGGTTGTTCTGGATGACATCGCTCATGTCCTGGCCGACGCCGTAGTCGACTGCGACGGTGGTGAAGATGGTGTCAAGGAGGAGGAATATCTATTACATGTCAGCGAACTCCAGGTCGATAACGTGTCGCGCAGCTTACAAAGGCGAGGTTGTAGACATGGTCGTCGATACCGAATGACTTGACGACAAAGATCCTCGTATACGCCCTCAGCACGACAAAGACAAAAGCAACAGCCGTCAAAGCCCACATCGCGCCAATGACCCAAGGCCCTTCCCCTTTGATCGCCATGATAAGTATCTCTCTGGTAAATTGCGCTGCAACTTATAAACCGACAGTTCAGTCCAGTCAGCAAAGGAGGGAAAAAAGTAACCACTGAGATAATTTTCGCGATGAACAGAAAAAAGGCAGAACCAACAGATTTCCTTCCAAGCCACGCAGAATAAATACAAACACAGCGTGCAGGGTCATTCCCAAAGCGGCTATTCTAGACTCGAGATGGCGAAATGCTAATGCTATTCATCAAGATACTCAGCATTCCAACCAGACCCAGGAGATCGGATAGCAATCCTGGTGTTCGGAATCGGCACAGACGATTATTTCTAATGGTTCTGAATAGACAATCTCGTATGGCTTTAACCCTATTTTGTTGACGTGGCTTGATGCATTGGGGATGCGATTGGGTAGACTTCAGCCAGTTTGCTCATATGGCGCTATTTCATCGAGAGAAATTGGAATAAGCATCATGGCGATCTGACAATGGCTTTATGGAGGGTACACTGCGGACGCTTGTCAAGATGATCTGATCTGAGATCTGTAATATCTTCAACGAAGCTAGAAGTGACCTAGCTCTAGTTTCAAAGCGCTTTCGATAATATCTCAACGACGCTCCAATCTGTGCTGACTGGAATTCCACAGTCCAGTGAAATCCAGATCTCTATTATGTTGATTCAATCGATCTTCATTCTCGGGTGTGACGAAAACGGTGTACATTCCCATTATTGTCTGGCATGTTCCGGGTCCAGACGAATGTGGCGTTGGCGACAATAGAAACCTTGGATGAGATGCTCCGCGCTACGTCCGCTGTTGATCCGCGCTAGAGCTCTACGAGTGGATACCGACCGCGGAATTTGATCGTGAGTTCAATTGATTTGAGATGTGCATTCTTGGGGGATCTATATAACTGATGTCGTGTATGACGATGGAACGAGGATGTCAAAGTCGGGTTGTTCTCGCCACTTACTATCCAGTTTCTATACCGCAAATTTTGCGACGTCACTTCTTGTCTAGCATTGGGAATGGTTATGATTCTGTCGAAGTGCGCAAATACCGCATGAGGCTGGTACTATTTCTCAATCGCCGCCGATATCTCAATATGTTCCGTATGCTCGCCCCGAGTTAGTCTATCAGGGACTCGAATCTTTCGCGGGACCTTCATTGATGCTAGCCCTGTTCATTGACATCAGAGCCCCTCGATCATGTCATATCCTGGACCCCGGCATTTATCAGCCATCACCGCTAAAGTTATTCCCGGGGCCATCATCGAGATTCATTTGGTAAGCCATTTCAATATCTCGGCGAACGGCCGTGAAATGCATGTCCTAATTTTAGAACAGTTAGTCTTTCTGGGGAAGTCGTCCAGAGTTGGCAATCTGCCTGCTATCGCGCGGGGATAAAGGCTATCCGTAAGTTACAGGGCTTAGACGCACCAGTCATAGCGCCTTCATCCGTCCGCAACTTTGTCCCAGCCGTTGTATCGGCAACGTTTAACGATATGGAAGCCGATGGGCTTCCTCAGATTTGACCAATGGTAACCTGCCATGTCTATTGTCTTGACGTCGCAGTGACAAGACTACCAAAGCATGGACGAAGGTTCGATCAGTGAGTAAAATACACAAAAATGAGAAGCACTCTGGTTCTTTTTTTATCAATAACGACACGCTCATTAGCACTCGACTCCTGCGGTCAGACGTCGTGTAGTCTGTGATAAAGCATCGGAATTCCGTGCTTGCAGGATCCTCCTCCATGCAAGTCCAGACGCACCCATAAAATCCATCAACATGCGTCGATCGCGGTAGGGCAATGTAACAGATAAGTGGCAAGCTGCAATAGGCTAATCCAGATCTTCAGAACCAGATCGAGAAAAGCATAGCTCGGTGATGGCCAGAATCAGACCATGCGGTAGGGCTAGGAAATGCAACCTGACATCCGCGATAAGGCATACGTCGTCGATCTCCCATTCTAGAGCCCGCTTATCACGCGCTCAGTCCGAACAAATCGCGGCCGACCGTTGCAAGCTCTCTACCGTATTTGACAGGGCCTCCAGCAGGTCATTCCACCGTTTGGGATAAAGGTGGGCCAGGGGTTGAACAGTTCCTGGATGGAGACATGCTTTGTGATTCGGCGGGGATTGAGTGTTGCTGACATGTGTAATGAAGATTCCATTCTTGATCGCAAGACAGGTCGGCCTGAGTGTTGCTAAAGACCTGCCTATTCAGTAGCACTCGCGAATGGTAGCGCCAAGATGTTAGTTAAGAAATGCATCATGAAATTTAAATCCGAAACCCGAACGCCAAGTGACATTGCGTGCGATCCTAAGCGGAGAATTATCACTCGGCGCCGAGAAAATGGCCTATCGTACCCGTCTTGGCCCAGCTGTCCACATGCATGCGGCTCTGCATTGACCTCGAGAGCAATTAACCCGCAATTCACTTCTAAATTACGAGATAAGAACAAGGTGTCAAGCACGATATCTCAACTGTATCTTGCACCATGACCCAAACCCCAAAAAAGAATCTGGGGGAATACGTTTTCATTACTCAATAAATTGGAGAAACCCCATTGGTATTGGGGAAAACTGAAGTGGAGAAACGCGAAAAGGGAGCCCGAGGCGCTAAGCAAAGGGTCCTCTGCACTGGGAACTTCCGGCCGGGGCAGGGGGTGGAGGTTCTACAATCTCTGTCTTGGCGGGGTTCCAAAAGTCCGTGGGGCCGCTGAACAGCGTCAAAAGTTCCGACGCCACGCGCGTGTAGGTCTTTTCTTGGCAGGTTCATTGAACGCGCGAAAGAAACATTAGTAAAGAAACAGTTGGGTAATGTCAGATTTGGTGGTGCTCAACTCTTACATAATAAATAGAGTTCCCCCGCGAAAAAAGAACCTTGTTTGCAAGCTTATCTGGAGAAGTGCCAAAAGGGGAAGCTGGAGTGTTGAATCTGTGAGGTAACGAGATCCGTTTTACGAGGTTTGACATGGACGCGTGCGTCTGATGTTTAAATGTTAATGTTAATTCAGTGGGGACCGGGGACGTTGACATCTCTGCATGCAGTTTCTTGAGCAAGGTAGCATCGTGCACTGCACGGTACAGTATCGCATCATTGAATATTTAATTAATAGATTGCCACTATCTTTCTTCACTTGATCTTGAGCGGCAACAGTGAAAATTCGTTTAGCTGGGCCGGGAATAGTGGATAGCGTATTTCCGAAGCTGCAACAAGTTTAACCGCTTTAGGAAGGTAACCGTTACATGAGCTTTAGGGTAAAAAGGAGGTTGAAGCAGAAGATATTGGAATGACGTGCTGAGATCGGGCATTTTTGAACAGCTGGCGAAGAATTTTCATAATATGAGATTACTGATCCAGATATGGGCATATGAGACATGCAAATTATTCTCATATCTCGATTCAACTTGATCGCGAAGAAATGAATGTCATGACAAAGCATGCGACACTCGCCTCCATATGTCACCGCCAAGACCCCTAATGACACGTTCAAGCCACGACTCAACGCTCCATCCCTTTGCAAAACGGAGAGGCGACGCTGATCTTGTCAATGGCAATTACCAACGTCCAATTGCAAAGCCAAGCCAGACGAATTGGCTTCAGCGCTCCTTGGCGTATTGGCAGCTGAAGACGCCACGCCACAGTGTCGGGAGCTGGTGGCTTAGCCCCAATCGCAGCCAAGACGTAATTAATATTCGGAGCCGGAAGACGCCCAGATCCGATGTCCAAGCCGAGGTACTTTAAACGCACTGGACATCTTGAATGAACTATTTGCATTGTTTAATGTCACTGTTGCAATTCTAGGCATCTTTTACCAGGTTGTTCCCTGATAGCAAACCGCTTCTCTGGGTCAAACAGATACGGTGCTACCCATCTCAAATGTTCGAGAACAAAAGACAGAAGGCAAAACATCCACTTTCTTCGGCCGACGTTACGAGAATGTCGACCTTCCCCGTTGGGCATCATGGCAAAAGGACCGATCCCGTACAAACTAGTGCTCGGGCCAATCCCCGCATGTGGCCTAACCCCCGTCGAGGGAACTTTTGTCGTTGAAAAATGTCCTGCCCTCATTGGTCCCGCGGGCAGATAAGGTCGGTCTCCACTAAACAACTCTGTTGTCTAAGGTTACTTTGAACCTGCGACTCTGGGGTTTCTCGCTGCGTCTGTATCAAGCTGGGATCGTCAACTTGTTCGCTTTTGAGAAGGTGGCAATCAAGGGGACCCATAATGGAGTGATTGCTTGCTTGCTTGTTGGGTTACCTACCCCCGTAGATAATCGTCTCATGTATAATTATCCTACGCATCCCCCGCCTCGAGCCAGGCTTTTCTCATCCCTCTCAACCCTTTTCTCTCTCTTTCAAGATCTCGTCAAAATGACCACCGCAGGTCACCTCGACACAGACGCCATCGCCCGCTCTGGTCTCGCCGACCCAGAGACGCACGGCATCCCCCAGATCGCCGGCAAGGGCTCCATCGACGTCACGCGCCAGCGCTCCGTCTCCGACTCGGACGATGAGCTCCCAACCGAGGAGGAGCTGCACACGCTGCGCCGCGTCTCGGGGAAGATCAAGTGGGCCATGTACACCATCGCCTTCGTAGAGGCCTGCGAGCGCTTCTCGTACTACGGCTCTGCGGTCCTGTACACAAACTTTGTCGGGCAGCCGCTGCCTGAGGGCTCGACCACCGGTGCGCCCCTTGATCCTGACGGTCAGGCTGGTGCGCTTGGTATGGGACCCAAGGCTGCGCAGGGTATTTCTCTGTTCAACCAGTTCTTTGCCTATCTCATGCCTCTTGTTGGGTGAGTTCGCCTTACTCTCATCAGTGTCTGTCTGTCTTTTGCTAACGCGTCTCAAAGTGCCTATATTGCAGATGCCAAGCTCGGTCGTTTCCTCACTCTTCACATCGCCATCGCCATCTCTACATGCGCTCACGTCATCCTCGTCGCTGCTTCTTCTCCCACTGTCATCGTCCGCAAGGATCCCGCTTTCGGCGCCTTCATCATCGGTCTCCTTGTTCTCTGTGTCGGAACCGGTTTCTTCAAGGCCAACGTCTCGCCTCTCCTAGCTGACCAGAACGAGGACACAAAGATGCGCATCGAGGTCCGCAACGGCGAGCGTGTCATTGTCGATCCTGCCGTGACAAACACTCGTGTCTTCCTCTACTTCTACCTGGCCATCAACATCGGCTCCGTCTGCGGTCAGATCGCCATGGTCTACGTTGAGAAGTATCACTCCTTCTGGCTCGCCTTCTTCATCCCCACAATCTTCTTCCTCGTCGCCCCCATCGTCCTCGCCCTCAACAAGAAGAAGTACAAGCTCAAGCCAGCCACTGGTTCCGTCCTCTCCAAGTTCTTGCGCATGTTCTTCTACGTCCGCAAGCGCAGCTCTTTCTTCAGCTTCAACTGGGAGCACGCCAAGCCCTCTCAGATTCCTGTTGACCAGCGCCCTGCTTGGATGACTTACGATGATGCCTGGGTCGACGAGGTCCGTCGTGGTTTGATGGCCTGCAAGGTCTTCCTTTACCTGCCTGTCTTCCATCTGGCTTACAACCAGATGACTGGTAACCTCACCACTCAGGCCTCCACCATGGTTCTCAACGGTGTCCCCAACGATGTCATTCAGAACCTGAACCCCATTTCCATTGTCATCATGGTTCCCCTCATTGATCACCTTCTTTACCCCGGTCTCCGCAAGCTGGGTATCGCCTTCACCCCCATCAAGCGTATGACAGTCGGTTTCATCATCTCGGCCCTCGCTATGGTTGCATCCGCTGTCATGCAACATTTCATTTATGAAAAGAGCCCCTGCGGCAAGTATGCCAACGGTGAGGATCCCAACACTGGTGAAAAGTGTGGCCCCGCCGACATCAACGTCTGGGCTCAGTGTCTGCCTTATATCCTCATCGGTCTCGGTGAGATCTTCACCAACGTCACATCTTACGAGTACGCCTACTCCAAGGCCCCCGACAACATGAAGTCTCTCGTCATGTCTGTCAACCTCTTCATGTCCGCCTTTGCCTCCGCCATCGGCCAGGCCTTCACCCCCCTCTCTGGCGACCCTCTCCTCGTCTGGAACTACGTCGTCGTTGCTGTCATCGCTTTCGTAGGTGGTACTGCCTTCTGGTTCAACTTCAAGCATCTCGACGCTGAGGAGGACAAGTGGAACATGCTCAAGGCGTCTGAGTACAAGGGCACCTACCAGCCCAACGCTCTGGAGAACAAGATTTCGGAGGAGCATGAGGAGCCCGCTGCTCCTAGGGACATTGAGAAGATGTGACTACCTCCCAATTGTAAGAATTGCTATCGCTTTAGTTGAGATACCATAGTCTATGATTAGGATTGCCTGTTTGAGCAATGTCAATACATTTTACATGACTTTACCATTTGTGTGTCTTGCGTGAATAGATCTGTTTGGTCTTTGAGCTGTATTTGTACATCATGGTTGCATTTGAGATCACTTGTACCGCTAATAAATGATTCAATTGAGCCTTTGTTCTAGCTTCACATGTTGATGTAAACGCTGTCAAAGGTTCATTGACCTTGGCTCGATTATTCAATTCATGGATAAGGCTGGTGATTGTACAAACTCTCTGAGACAGCAAGCACTGATACAGAGGCTGAAAATCCTTTACGTTGTTATGTTCTGAGTAGAGTTGGTGTTTTCTAAAGAGAGTCGATAAGGTCAGCGTGGAGTATCTTATCTTATCTCATCGGGTTTCTATCGATAAGCATTGTGGGTTGCGATAACAGATAAGCGCAGATATGTACATAGCGGGGTTCATCAACGATAACATCACTTCGAAATAGAGACAGACCTGTCGGGACGCAAGAAAACATCAGACCTTGATATAAGGTATTAAGATAAATTCAGTAAAATGTATCCTAAGCTTAGCAAAGTATATACTAAATTTAACAAAAGGTATCCTAAACTTAGACCAAGTTACCTAAGTCTTTGTATTATTTTGGATCAAAGTCCTGCGTTTTCTTTCCTCCCCTAGAGAGCACAAGGGCAACGCAATATTTCTTTCAACATGACGAATGTGGCCATACTAATAATATGAATCATGATACTGGCTGTGAGAAAAATACAATTTACACGTACAAATCTCATCAGCTATTTCGTCCCCTCACTTCACATGTTTATCTGTTTTCAAGTCTTATATTGCTACGGAAAGGGCCGCTATGCAGTTTATGAGACAGTTCAAGTTTTTCAATCCTTTCCAGCTGTTGAATGGCTGTAAGTTGAGGGATTGATCCAAGTTATCATGTTTGTCGGAGATGGAGACAGCTGAAATGAGAAGAATGCAGCTTGGAATTCGGAAATAACACGGAAACATGATTGTACCTGTTTGCCCTTCGACTGCGCATAGCCAACACCATCCAGCCTTTCTTCACTGCCCATTTGATACAACGCAGGCCATTGAATTTCCTGCTAGATCCCCATGTAGCTCTCATTGTCAAGGACAGCTCCAGCGTTGGCATTCGCACTCTTGAGAGCCCTCAACGGACCACGCCCAACCCTCGAGTCAAGATCCTTCTTAATCCACGCCCACTTCGGCTTGACCCGTCCATTCGGGAGAAAAACACCCGGCATTCCCTCAAAGAATCCCTCTCCAGCGAGCGGTCCATCGAGAAATACACCGCCAGTTGCGCGACGTCTCGCAGGGACCGACTGCCACATTTTCTGAGCGAGCTCGACGTCAAAGTCAGGAACGTCCATTCGGGGAAGATCGACCTCGATGTTCATAGCCTGATCAAAAGTTAGGACTGGGAGGGGAAAAGAGGAGAAGGGTTCGGACCTCGATTTTGGCGAGCTTTGCATGGCGTTTGACGTGACGCGCGAGGCTGCCGTTGCGGTTGACGAGAATGGCTTTGCAGATGGGGCAATTCTTGGAGGAGCGACGGATTGAGTTGGCAGATCGGGTCTTGGGAGGCGAGGAAGAGGCGAGGGACTCAGAGATTGGAGACGATGGCTTGGGAGGGGAGGAGGGAAGAGATTTGCGCTTGAGTCTGCTGCTGCGAGTCATGGTGATGAGCTTGTGTGAAGGTGAAGATGATGAGTTTTGAAGAGTTTTGGAGAAAAGCTAGGAAGAAGAATGAGAAGAGGGTTGACAAGGGATGATGCTCTAGGTGCATTTGTGGATGCATACGAAGAAGTGAACGTGCCACTGTTGACAGGTGCTGGGTCAAGATGGCTCGAATAAGAGTATAATGGTACGGAAATAAGACGCTGTGGACTCAGCTGCAGCATCAAGATCAGACGAAGAGAACCACCAAGTACCGCAGGAGTCTTTGGATGCTTAAACACCATTTCACTATGAGATTGCAAGAAATCGAGAACTCCAAAGAGAACAGAACTGTCTTTGAGGCTGAACTGAATGTCTTTGGGACGTAGTTATCTATTCCCCCCCGTATCTCATAACCATCCCAAGAGTATTCGCCTGCATACCCATGCCCAACCCCAATTCAACCCCCCCTATGGGAGGAACCAAAACTTGGGAGCTCAATCCTAAATGACGCAAAGACTGACGGAACTTGGCCTAAGTTTAGGATTCCTTTTGCTGAGTTTATGGCAACACCTTGTACCAAGGTCTAATTCTTTCCTGCTCTCTAAGACCCCCATTGCATCAACCCTCCCGTACCTAACCCAGAAACGGGCGCTTAGCCCCACGCTCACGCTCCAATTCCCCTCCAGTTCTCCTCATCGCACCGCGTGAGATCTCTTCAATACGCTCCTTGCACTTACACTCCAGGTCCGAAAGCACACGGCACGACTCCCTCAGAGTTCGATAGTCGTTCGGCTTGAGACAATCAGCATGAGCCGCAGCGCTTACGGCGCGATGAGCCGCGGTGACATTGTTGCCTGAGGTTGTGATTAGAGCTTTGTGATATACAGTAGAGCCATTGTAGTTACGAATTTCCTTGGCAAGATCGAGCAGTGAATCTGTGGCTTGGTCCTTGATCTGCTTCTGTAGCTCGTCGTTGCGGTCGGTGAGGCTGAGGATGAGGGCTTGCGTCTCGTCGTCGGGATGGAGGTTGGCTTGTCCTCGACCGGCTTTGAGGCCGAGCTCGTAGGCCTGGTTGCTGACATCTTCGAGGAACTTCTGGTGCTCGAATGAAGCGACGAAACTGAGCTTCCTCAGTTCGGGGGGCCCTTTGTTGGAAGGATCCTTTGAGGAGCTGCTGGAACTTTGGGACGACATTGTGTTTGGTGAAGAAGTGAAGTGAAGCAAAGTGACTAGAAGCTTGAGAGGGAAGTCCTTTTGGAGCTGATGAAAGGTTGTAAGGAAGAGGATCAGAGAAGGAATTGTGATATAAATAGGAGGATCTCGAAGGTGTTGAGATTGGGTTTCATGTTGGCCTGAATCAGAAGCGCAGATGGCTTTTTAAACAGGGGAGATAACGAAGCAACGCCGGCACAGTGAAAGGAGAGATGCGGGGTTAATCTTTTCATCTAGACTCTTCTGCCTGTTAATCTATCTCCCTCTTTACACAAACCCATTTCAATCAGCGTGCTTTGCATCCTTGACTCCGCAAACAACAAACAACAAACATATACTTGACATCGCATGCCTACCACTCACGCATCACTTCAACATGGTCAAACTCCATCTCACAAACATTTCCTCCTCTCAAGAAAAGAATACATCGATGGCTGCAACACCCGCCAGTAGCCAAGGCGAACCGCCTCGAGTCGGGCTTCGGTTCCGTCCTCACGATGGCTCCGAAAGAGTCCAAGTATGTACTAATCATTATCATCACACGCCCGCGACTCTAACATGTTTCAGGAAAGAGACTTTGTAAGGGTATGGAAGTTGACGCCCAAGTACCTAATATATCGAAGCTACTTCTCACCCGCCTATGCGACGCGACACGCCGAGAGCTTGTTCGAGAGCATCACTGCTGCCTTCAACGGGGTTGAGCAGGACATGGCGCCCAAACTCCCTCCCGTACTCAGGCGGGCTGTTGCCAAGCTGTGGAAACGTACTTCGACCAGAGAGGTCATCGACAAAGCTCAAGTGAGCACCCTGATGCCATACCAGAGATTAGCTGGAATACATGGCATTCAAAAGCAGCTTGGCTATTCAGACTGGTTCTTCATGGCTGTCTGGCTCGGCCCCGGCCATCCGTTCCTTCAATCCATCCGCAAAGACATGTCGGATCTCTGGGGCGTCCCATTCCCTACAGATTCCATCACGTATCCCAAGGTCGTCCCCATCGAAACCCAGATGAACCTATTCTATGGAAAACGTGCCTCTACACCCAATGAAGACTGCATCGAGGAGCGAGCAGAGGCTATCGAGAAAGAAATCGACAACTCACCAGTCAATGGCCTCAGCGCTGCGGTCATTGGACATCTCCCAGATATGCTGAGCGAGTCTGGCAGTGACACTGGGATGCAGGCACTGGAGACCAGCCTCGCCCCGGCAAACAGCGAACTCGAAGACACGAGAGAGCAACTCAGCGATCTTAAGAAAGAACTAGCCGAGTTCAGAACACTGCAAGCGCAAACGAAAAGCGCACTAGAGAAGGTCAAACACGACATGGAAAACCTCCGAAAAGGGATCTAGCTGCTTAAAACCACACAGACCGACAACGTCAAGAAGGATGTCGAAGCACTCCGGGCGACACTCGCCGGTATGGAAACCAAGGTACTCAATGGGGAGAAGAAGGTCGAGAAGGAGACGAATACCTTACGCAGCGAGGCAGCTCAATCAACTGAAAGGGCGGAAAAGGCAGTGGAGACTGGGGCTCTGGTTCTGAGCGTCCTGTCAGCCCCTGGAGGTCAAAAGCGAAAGATTGATGAGATTCCTTGAATGGAAGTGGTTGGAGGTCAATCTGGGCTTGAAATGCGTACTAGGACAAAATGTTGATAAAGAAAGGCTATAGTGGAATGTGACCTTCATGATCTAGCCATCATCCAGACAAGTAGCTCACATCATCGTGTTGACGAGTTATGAGTCTCATCACATGCAAGACTCCTTCAATTAGCATCCAGTCCATCTGTCAACTGGCAACGGAGTTAGGGGAACTTAGGAAATCTCCTCTAAGTGTAGGTAAATTTAGTAAACTTAGGTAAATGTTACATAACTTAGGTAAATTTAAATAAATTAAGTAAATTTAAATAAAGTAAGTAAATATATAATAATTTAAATAAACTTTAGATAATTTAGGCAGATTTAATATAATTTAGTAAGTATTAGATTATATATATATTAATTAATATAAGAGCTTGCATTGCTCTGGCGCCATTTGAGGTGTATCAACATGCACGCTAAATGCGAGACCATATTGGGACTCAAGGTCAACAGACCATACAATCTTCAGGACATGATACAGAAAGCTCAAGGAGATCAAAAATATGTATTCATAAATCGTATCCAACACCGTCATATACGGTATATCCTACTAACAAATCCAACGTACATAATCCTCATCCAAGATCCAATCCCAATGCCAATTGAAAAACCCAAATATCCAAAACCTAGACCTTGCCCTGCTTATCATCAATGACCAACAATCCAGCATCGATTCCAGCTCTAGCAAACCTATCACCCAACACACCAACCGTGCGCTGAAAGTCCCTCTCAACACCAAAGTCCTCGGCGAGAATATTATCAAAGAGCGTGTGCGCACGACCAACGACGATCAAATCGCCAACGCTCAGACGAGACTTGCCGACCGTCTCACGAGCGTGAGCGACAGCGAGGTCGGGAAGGGTGCGGACTGAGTCAACGGAGATCTCGACAAAGGTTACACGGCCCTCGAGCTTGCCGGACGCGTTGCTCTTTGCGGTGTTGAGGAGATCCAAGTCGCTGGCCGATGGGACACTCTCGATGTTCTTGCCGTCGGGGGAGATGTGAGCATCATGTTCGTCTTCGTTGAAGTAAAGATGGATGACGTGGATTGAGACATGAGGGTTATGAGCGAGCTGAAGGGCGAAGAGGAGAGCGGCGCGGTCGTCTTTGCCACCGATGAAGGGCACGAAAATACTTTGGCGCTGGTCGACAGGCCTCTGGATGATGGCACCATCGTGAGCGCTGTGAACTGACAGACCGGTGCGGGTTCGGGTAAGAGTTGGCTTCTTGGACAAAGCGTCGCTGTGAGGATTGCGGTTGATGAAGATACCAGTCGTGCAAGTTGAGCGTTGAACAGCGGCGGCAACGTAGTCGATGTACGTTCTGCTAAAGAAGCGATCGTTGGGGTTACCAGTCTCGGTCAAAGCAGCAGCAGCAGAGCTCTCTTCGGCAAGACCTCCGTAGGTACTCCAGGGAATGAGCATAAAGTCGGATCTGGCTTCCTCGGCATACTTGACAATGGTCTCTGCGTAAGCGTTGGTAGGAATGATGGAGACTTGACCAGCAACAGCTACACCATTGAGGCGAGAGAAGGTCTGGAAGGCAGAGAAGACAGCATCGCGAGATGCATATTCATCAACCTCAGCAGACTGCATGACTGAGGATGTACGGTCTGTCAGCTCCATGAGACGCACGCCACGAACTTCAAGAGGGCGGTTGGGAATTGGCTGAGTCTTCTCCTCAGAAGTGGAGTCGGCGGCCTCGATGCTTGAGTCTGCAAGAGTATGGGGAGTTTTTCGAGACCCTCCAAGAAGCGACACGAGGTTGAAAAGTCCGGGCAGGGCGTCGAGGCGGAGATGAAGAATGAGGCGATGAGTTTGAGACTTGTCGAGGGCTTCTTCCATCTTGTGCTCAGAAGTCTGAGCTTCAGTCTGGAGAGGGTTTCCATCCCAGTCAATCTCTCCTCGGCGCCACTTCTCGACCTTCTGGCGATACCAGACAGGGTAGAGCCATCTAGTGAGCGGAGTGGTTGCCACGGTGGTAACCTAACTCAATCAGCGGTGAATTGGAGGAGTAAACAAGAGAATACTTACTACTGCCATGACGACAAACATGGTAAAGGTTCGACTAGAGAGAATGCCGGCTTGAAGACCAATGTTCTAGAATTATTAGATAAATGTGTTGCGTCAGCGACGAGTAACTTACGAGCACAATGAGCTCCACAAGACCTTTGCAACTCATCAAGGCACCGATAGTCAAGCTTTCTCGCCAAAGACATTTGGTAAGACGTGCGGCCAGCGTACCGGCGATGATCTTGCCGCAGAAGGCGCATGCAATGACGGCAATGACATAGCCCCACGTAGTGCCATCGTTGAGCAGACCAAGGTTGGTATTGAGACCAGAGAGGGCAAAATAAAGTGGCAGAAGGATAGAACCGACGAGATCTTCAATCTTTTCAGTCAACTTGATGGCAAAACCACCGTCGTGCGGACAAATGAGACCTATAAGGAAAGCACCGAAAATGGCGTGAACACCAATGGCGGCTACATTATGTTAGATATGACAGTGAATGGGAACAGTGGCCTTACCGGTGAACCAGGACGAGGCCAAGACGAGAAGAAGAGTCAAGGTTGTGATGCCCTGGGATGGACCATTCTGGATACTGTCGGTGCGGCGTAAAACCCAAAGAAAGACCGGTCGAACAGCATAAACCAGGAAGAGAACCCAAGCTGCTGCGGTCAAGAAGACATAAAGCGCCGTGAGGCCATTGGCGTTGTTGACGAGAGCGACACTCAGGGCGAGAAGAACCCAGCCAACAACATCGTTACCAATGCCCGCAGCAAGGACAGTGACACCGACCGAAGTTGAGAGGAGTTGGAGCTCAGAAAGAATACGACAAAGGACTGGGAAAGCGGTAATGGCGAGCGCAGTTCCAATGAAAAGAGCAAAAGTGCCAAACTCCATGTCCTTCATGGTTCCCTCGTCTCCGTATTCCTCATACAAGCCCCAAGCGACAGCAACACCAAGACCAAAGGGCAGCATCATACTAGCCAGTCCGACGCTGACAGCGACGCGCCAATTGGACTTGAACATGCGCGTATCGACTTCGAGACCGACGAGGAAGAGGAAGAGCAAGAGACCGATGGTAGCGACGTTGGTGAGGACGGGCATGGACTCGGTGGGGAAGATGTTCTCCTTGAAGCCGGGGATGCGCATCATCACGGAGGGGCCGAGGACAATACCGCCGATGACCTCTGCGATGACACGCGGTTGGCCGAACTTGGAGAGCGGCCATTGCAGCAGGCGGCAGAAGATGATGATGATGATGGCCTGCACGATGAAGAGCGAGATGGGATCTTTTGGGTTGTAGTGGATCGGATTGAGGCCTTCGATGATGCCGCCCTGGGGCTTTGCGCCCGTGGTAGCAGCCGCGGCAGCCGTTGTAGTGGAGGAGGGGGGGGGGGGGGGGGGGGGTACGCTCGTGTCGCTTTCGGTGTCGGAATGGGTCGAGGCGCAGACGGCGAAAAGATTGACAGAGGAGGGAAGAAGAAAGGGGACCGTCAGCCCTTTTTTTGTGTCTGGGGAGACGACGACGAGGATGAAATGAAATGAAATGGAGGCGGAGCTGGAGGTTGGTGACTGTTCCCAAAGGGCGGGCGGTCTGGGCGGGGCAAAGCCAAGGGTCTAGGTCTAGGCTCTCGTAATGGAGGGTGCTGACGCTAAACTTCAATCGCCCTTTCAACAGCTTTTTTTCTCGCGTTGCGCGCTCCAACCTTCGCAGTGGGTATTTGTACTTCATGCAAGGTTAATTTCCTGTTATTTAGTCGCATTTAGGCGGATGACAACTGATCTGTTGCATCAGACGTTCTATTCTGTTCTGATCTTTTGTTGTCGTGGCCCGATAAGGTACAGCGCTTAGCTGGAGGTTATTCGGTGGAGAAGTTGGGGAACCCTCCAGAATGGTCTTGGCGGGTGAAACAACAACAAAAGCTTGTGAATGTGACTGTGTCTGTGACTGCGTTGCGTCTGTGTCACCATAATCAAGTCAATTGCGGGCGCACAAACACTCTCTCAATTGATACGAGCGTTGCATCTGAGACTTTAGGTGCATCTTGGGGTTTGGTGCACGAGATCAAAGATGGTGGTCAATGTGACAGTGGAGAATAAGCTTGTTGAATTGACACTGTAGATCTCGCAAAATGTCTCATCTCAAACGTCTAGCCCATTCCTTTTCTTTGTCGCAGCCTGCTTCGACTTGACCGCATGTGATGCCCTGCCCTTTCATCGCAATTGGACCCCGCTGTTGCTCACGCGCCTTTTTGGTGTCTCACCGCTCCACGTCTAGACTCCCCCCGACTCTGTTGGTGGGCGCTATGATATGATTGAGGCTGGGTCAACTCGTGATGCAAGTGTCACAAGCAGATGCGGGGAGTTCGCTGTCGCACCATGCTAAGCTTGGCCCATTCTCCCCGCTGGGTCCCCACGATGCGCAGTCTGTGATTGTTAGTGGCTCGTGTTTTATTTTATTTCTGGGCATCGCGGTAATTCATCAGCAGGGGTTGTCAGCCGGGTTGGAGCCAAGATTAAAATATGAGCTAAGTCGAATTTCGGCGAATGGCCAATCAGGGTTTAGGATCTGTCCATTACATGAGGACCAATTCCAGTTTGGAAAAATTGAAGCTATTCCCAGATTCATCACTCTTAGGTATCGAGCGATATCTTCATTTACCCCCGACCTTCATTTCATTTTTTTCTCAATCAACAGATGTAGCTTGGCATCGGGGACTCTATCGATCTTTCTGTTCTTACCCTGTTCACAAACATAGCTTTTACAATGACGCGAATGCCTGATACTCTATGGGGCTCGTGATACAATTCGGAGGGGATGAATCCGTATGGATTGCAAGTTGTGAGGCGAAAGTCCAGGCACACAGCACAAATGAATAAGCATGAGGGAGATTTCAGAGGCCTCAAAAGTCTGGTAAAGCGATAACAAAAATCGGCATATCACGCAGGGAATTAAACTATATATTTGAACAGCAATACTTAGCTATGCGCATGTTCAACAAAGCTAATTTAAGCATCGCAGCCATCTTCTCAATTATCTCTATAGGCACTAGCATCCCGATCAAGTCTGAGAAACTGCGACATGCTCATGGGAGCCCAAGGTTCGACCTGACCATTACCATTGACGACGTAAGGCTAAGATATGCAGCAGCTCCAGGCTGGCTTCGCTCTGAACGTCGTAGGGGATGGACAAGTTGACCAAAAGTGGTAGCTTGTCGAAATGGTACAGATTCCAGATGACTTGGCGACCGGAGTGAACATTCTAATGAGCAAACGACTCACGAGTCCAAGTTAATAGTAGTAATCATCTCCACGAGAAGGAAGCCAATGGTAGGCACTATATGGGCGACACAGGCGAACGTTGTAGTTCTTAATAACTTGATTTGAAACTCATAAATGAACCCTATTGTACCCATCTGCATCCCTCAAACCCCAAACTGTCCAGAACGTCCATGCAATCTTCTCCCTCCAGTCCGAATCTCCATAGACAGGGTTGATGGATGGCCTGACAAAGATCATCCATATGCCTGTCGTATATACACATCAACCAATCACTCAACGTGACTCATACTCTTCTCCTTGATGTCGGCATCCTGGTCGAATCGTCGTTCGGTCACCTCATAAGGATTGACATAGGTTGTCGCAAACTTCCTTGCTGAGACTCCCTGATCGAACAGCATGTCCAGTTCCGCATAAGAGCGGTCCTTGGGCTCAGGAAGTCGGAAATAAGCCCACAGAAAACACAAAGCGCAGTTACCGGCCCAGAAGAACGCCGACTTAGCTCCCCAGTTCCATGCCGTTGGGTTGAGCGAATACAAACCGATGATGTTGGTGTATGCAACACCGACGATGTTGTAGGCGTTTCGCGCCAACACGATCGTCCTTTGGCGAAGTCTCGACGACGGCAGCTCGGCGACGAGGGAGTAACAGACCGGGCCGACTGTGATGTCGTAGGTGAAGGTGTAGACAAGAAGAAGCGATCCGATTGCCCAGGAGCGAGCAGATGCCTTGGGAGGAATGCCTAGGCAGCCAGTGACGAAGAGGATTACAGTAAGGAGGAAGAGGCCCCAGACGTAGATCTTGCGGCGGCCTACACGCGACATCAACGGCCAGGAAAGCACCGTACCGATAAATCCGAGGGCGAATTGGGCGATTGTCATGTCGAAGGCGGAAGAATCGGGAAGGCCGGCCTGTTCGTAGAAATAGGTTGAATTGCCCATGAAGGAGGAACCGCAGATGGTCTGGCAGATCCAGGTCAGGCACGCAATCTCAGTTCTGCGGAGATTGACCCGTCCCCGGAAGCAGTCCAGGTATCCGGTACCCTCGCTGATCTTCCTCTCAACCTTGTCTGTGTGGACCATCATGGCAACGGTGTCGTCAGCATTTACAGTCGTGCCTTTGCGTTGCAGACGCTCCACCGATCGCTTGGCTTCCTCAACCCGGCCCTTGCGGATGTACCACCATGGAGACTCTGGGGCAAGCAGCACAGCGATGAGGATCGGGATCGGCCATACCCATTGAACAGCAAAAGGGATCTTGTATGACCATTTGCTATCCATACTGACGGTTCCCCGTAGTACGCCCGAAGCAATAAGTTGCCCGATGACCCAGCAGAGGTTGACGTAGGTCGTGAGATAGCAACGAAGGTGGATTGGGCAAACTTCGGCGGCGTAGGTTGTAGTCAATGTCTGAAAGACTCCCCATGGAAGACCGCAGAGGATCTCGCCGGCCAGCAGCATCGACAGGCTAACAGAGAAAAACTGGATGAAGATAAAGGCAGTCATCATGACGAGCGCCGCCGCTAGAACCTTCTTGTACCCATAACGGTCGGCGAGCCAGCCGCTAGCGTACAGGCCTAGAATCTCGCCGACGCTGGCGCCGTTGGTGAGGCCGGACTGCCATGCGGCGGAGATAGAGTATCCTCCCTGCCCGTCCGGGTGGCCGTAGTACTCATTGAAGGGCTTCATGGCGTAGAGGTTGCCAATCAGGATTGTATCGTAGCCCTCCATGATGATGCAGGTGGAGAGAGCGATTGACCATCCCATGGCTTTTGGATAGGCCCGGAGACCCTCTATGAAAGTCATGTTATGTTCTGCGGCGGCGGCATTCTCGGCTGCGGTGAGAATGCCACGCAGCTCTTCACTGTCGTTGACCTCGTGAATGTGCTGAGCTGCGATGCTCTCACGGCGGCCCCCGTGAGGGTCACTGTGGTGCTCTGCGAGAGCGGCGCCCTTTTCATCTGGCCCGTTGTTGTATGCCATGTTGTATGGCAGACGGTGATTGTGAGAGTACCAAAATGATCAGAATGATGAGGCTGGGATGGGATGAGAGACAATTGTGATATCTTGTTGAGCTGTTCATGATCTGGGTGAGGTGAGGAGGCATCACTTTATAGATGCAGATCCAGTACGCACACGAGATTCTAGACGAGGCCAAGTTGAGAAGGTGAGGGAGAGGATTAACTCGATACGACCAAGCGGACTAGTAGCATTGGCCAATCGGTAGACAGTCTGGAGTCTCTAGACTACCCCAAGTTCTGTGTGTGGAGTCGCGGGGACCCCAAATGTCAAATTGCTTGGCCACGCGGCTGCAAACACTAAGAGTAGAGGGAGAAGTCGTCGGTCCGACATATCGGCTGGCGGTTTAATTGATCCTGTTTACCTGCCGCAAGAAAGACGCCTCTTGAGGAGGCCATACCTAGCCTAGACAGTAGCGTAGCTGTCTAAGGGAAGAGGGAGACGACGGTATGCATTGAAACGCATGCCCTTTGCTGCAGGCGGCGCTATGGTAGTGGCCAGAAGCAGGCGATTGAACATTCGATTTCATGCTATGATCCGAGTATCTTTAAAGTGTTACACTTTCTTTAATATTCCCCCAGTGATTGCCGAAAATGAAAGGGGACAAGTCAAGTCATTATCGCCTTGATGTCTATCCCCGGGGTAGACAGACTTCTACACTCTTGCGAAGCTTAGTCCTTCCAACTCCGACTGATCTCAAGATGTCTAGAACCATCAATAGAGAGACTCGAGCTACTACGTAGGTACGAAGTGCCTCTGCAGATCCTAATAGACAAACGCGGGGAAATGTCTCCTACATTATCTCCATTCAGCGCTCATATCAGCTAGCTCCAGACTTCGTTCGTTCTGTGCTAGTGCCGTCATGCCGTCCCGGATAACACGGCAAGCCTTTCACAAAACAGGAAACATGGTTAATCCACATGATGGTTTTTCTCGGACCGACGAAACAAGGCAGCCAATAGGGTAAGCCATAACCAGACAGATAGCAAACGCCACCTTCGATAACGTCGTAGAAGTCAGGTTGCAGTTTGCGGGGGAACCAGCAGCGATGCTGAATGGTGTACCGTCGGGCCGGGTTCGTTGCAGTGGGGTGCCAGTCTGATGAGGGAATCTAGTTAGTTTCTGGGGAAAAAATGCTTGGAGAGGAGGGATAACGGAATGTGGGAGCTGAAACCACTGGGGTGATGATCTAGAGTCTCTTGCATTTTACCCTATATGTTTTGATGCCTTTTACCAGCGAAGAACAACCAGTTTGAGGTTATTAGAATTAAGAAATATTAAAATGCGCTGCTAAGGGTCTTCATTCTTACAAGGACCAGGTATAAGACGCAGAAGGCAAAAGGCAAGATATAATAAAAGAAAGGGTAGATTTACAGCAACGCTGTAATCTTCCTCTTAAAGGAGCAAGTATATAAGATACCTAATAGAGAGCCTGATAACTGCTCTAAAGCTTTTAAAAAAAAGCAGCTTATACTAAGTTATGCCAATCTTAGAATGGTAACAACGGGAGGGGGCAAGGCGCGCGATGAGTTTCAGCATCTGAGCGAGTCACAGGGGACTCACTCTATAGGGCAAATTTACAATATATCCTACAGCATATCTTACAGGGCACTTTAATTTAATAAAGATATTATATATCTTTTAACTAAATTAAAAATAGATATAATAGACTAACACTTCTGCCTAGTAACTTTAAAATATATTACTTAATTT
>JAAOAL010000145.1:0-22437 GCA_013186775.1 Fusarium dlaminii | reverse complement strand
ATAAATTTTAATATAAATTAATTTACTTATTAATTATTATAAATTTTTATATTCTTATTTATAGTAAATTATTATTATTTAAGCTATAACTATTAATTATAATTATAATTATATATAGTAATACAGCCTGTTATAAGTAGCTTAAGAATAAGATTTATTTCCTAAAAGGCAAGTCCTGTTAATTTGGGTCAGTTTCCCAAAAGGGACTAACGTAATCAGGGAAGAGAACCACGAATCGGCTCGGAATCTGTATGATCCGATGTACCCCTCTTCCGTCTATGTCTGGGCCTAACAAATGCTGCGGAGACCCAACTTCTCCCAGGCACAATCCGACCAGCTCAACTCAAGATCAATTGTGATTCCTGACACCATGGCATCAACAGGTCGATCGGCCAATGAAAATATGCAAGCGCTTTTGCAGGATGGATTTGTGTATGTGAAAGATCCGGTATCTGGACACCGGGTGGATGAGAGGAGCGGAATGCTATTCCATTCCCATCACATCGCGGTTTCGAGTTCTTCAAAGTCAATGTTCTTGATCAGCCGGTTTGTGGCCAACTTTTACCCACAAACGCCTTTCTTACAGCTCCCAGGTCTGATTGTTTCACAGCGTATTCGAGACGTCCTAGATTCATCCTTCGAATAGTGACGAAAAGGCCCGGCTTGTCCCCAAACGCCCTTTTCCGACAGCAGCGAGGGTTTGGGCACACGAGTGCAGCAGCATCTACATCCGTCGATGAGCAGGCACCATGGGCATCATCATATCTCTTGATACCTTCGTAGTTGTTTCTGTCGTCACGGTCATCGCCGCTATGATGGCTGTCATCCGTATCGTCGCCAATATCGCTGTCTACGCCGTCATCGCTGTCATCGTTTTCATTGCTGTCGGTAATATCATCGCCGCATACGTCATTAATCTTGTTATCAAAGAGTGCCCTGTCAGTCCATTCCTCGTCGGGATTTGCTTGCTTTCTGCTGTACACAATGTCGCTGGTATACCTCATTTGCTCCACGCGATGAACTGTTTCACGACGTCAGTGAAGCCCAGCTCTCCCATGCGAAGCATCACCCTCCTTCTCCAATCCAATTCATCACCGGTGGAAAGATTCATTCCACTGGAAGTGCGGAACTTAGTCCTAATCCATTCTATGGGCATGAATCCGGCAGTTCCCCAATCGATAATGCCGGTAGAACCAGAGGCCAGATCTACTAGGATGTTAGATGGGCCAAGGTCGCAGTGATAGAACACAAGATTCGAGCCGTCTATGCCAAGCCCTAAGCAGGTCTTGCGTAGATTCTGTGGGCTGCAGTCCAAGCTTCGCCCATACAGGTATCGTTCTGAGAGAGCACCTCCGTCCATGCCACTGATGTTGCTCCCTTCAGCAGGGACCGCCAGTTCCTTACAGATATCAACAACCCTCTCCACATAGTATTGTCCCATTGACTTGTCCAAGGTAGCCCACAAGCTGTCGATAGTTTCTCCAGGAATCCGGCTCAGTACAATATAGTACCGGCCATCGTATTCGGCGTGGTGGACAACATCAGGAATAGCAAAGCTCCAAGCCCGTTGGTGGAACCATGCCAGCGTGACATGCTCCCTTGTCACGTCTAACACATCTAGAATCCTGACCTTACAGAAGGCATCGCCAATGCTGAAGACGGCAGAGACCCCTCCAGCATCGCATACCAACTTGATATCGCTCGTGTCCGACAGAGGTCGACTTTCTGGCAGTGGAAGTGGTGGGTCGGAGATCAAGTAACCTCCGCCATTTCTGTCTCCCCATGTACACTTTGAAAGAGAAGCGCGTGAGAGCAGAATTTTATTTCCGATAAGCCAGCAATTATCGTCTACTTCCAGGATTGACTCTCTGACTGGGTGGTCGGGCATTGGGAAGGACTGATCCTGACTGAGCTGTTGTGAAGAGTATGGCGGTCCAATTGTGGACGCAGTCACTGAGACGGGTGCTGGCTCGTTCCGATATGTCGAGAGCCGATGGTAAGAAAAGAGGCAGATGTGCCAATGTCTTCGGTCGAACAGTCGTTTGCAAAGGTTACTGAATGTGATAAGCGGCGTCAGCACCTCTGTCATGAAATGCTGATCAGGATGTCACGTCTTTCGTCTCCAGATCTTGAACAAGTGCTCGAGAACATTTTGGCGAGGGTAATACGAGCCACGTGTTACTTCCTGCCTAAGTGTTCAGGCGGCCATTCATGATAGCAAGTGCCTAATAACTGGTTATAGCTGCGTGAAAAAGAGATAACGCTTAACTGCCCAGTTCTCGGCGCTCTTAATTGAAGCCTGGATGGTTGCGGTTTCTAACAGCTCCATACCTCAATCTATATAATAAATATTTTAAAATAATAATAATAAAGTATAAATAATAATTCTCTTTTATATTATTTAAATATTTTTATAAATAATACAATAAATACTATAATTAATTTATATATTAAGGTTATTGTGTTCTTTGGCGTAGTATATAACGCCTTATATTGTGTTCTGCTGAAAATAAGCATCTTATTGTGTTATCCTGTTATCTGGGACCCCCCATTTGGCTATACCTCGCGTATTGCTACAGGGACATTTTGACTTTTCAATAATTAATTTATATAGAACTTAGGCGGAGCGGACGGCTGTGTTATTATGATGACGTGGCATGCGCTTTTGTTTCATGTCCATTTTGCTGTAGAGGCTAATTGGTTACATTGCTGCTATGATACGAATAATAGATGAGGCTTGAAACTAATGTCGTCCCCTCAATTACCCCACTCGTCCTGGGTCCGCAACCCGCTTCGGGACATCTAGATGTAGAGTAAGTTAACCTGTATCCCCTTGATGTTCCCAGATTGCGAAAGAGCATTGTCCCCCGAACACCACTCAATCACCAGTTTCTCGGTCAAAACGTGCCAGAAGCCAACGTCACTTAGACAAAAAAAAAAGCCTGCTAATCATGGCGAATAATGACTCTCAACCGACCTCGTCTGAATCTACAATATCAACTTCTATCTCCTCTAGCGACCGATCATGCAATTCCTCAAGCCAAGACTGGCCTCTCAACAAAGACAAAGACGATACACTAATACCAAGCCCTACCGAAGTTCATCGTACATTCTGTGACGGAAAGGCGACGTGGGAAACATTCTTATACCGAGCGAGCAAAATACCCTCAGGTCTCTGGCTAGCAGATGCATTGGATCCATATATCACTCTGACAGACGTGCCGAGCATGCCAGAGCAGCTGCCTCGCCGCGATTGGCTGTACGGCAGGCCATGCTGGGAACTGCCCCTCGACGTTGCTGGTAGATCGTGCGAAGACCATGATCCTCACAGCAATACAGCCCGTATTCACGGTCGGCGAGTTATGTTTCGATTGCAGACCCAAGATCCAATCCCGTGCAATATTTCCCCAGATGCAGCATTATACTCCCTGGGTGTCGGTTCAGAGACAACTAGCAGCCTTGCTATACTGGTTATGTGCTGGTTATACATCCTTTCGGTTCGACTTCTTGAGATGTAAGGCCGGCAGGTGCAATATAACATGGATCGTCTGTGGCCCGATACGTCTCAGCGCCAAAGCGAACATGTGGTCGATCTCGATCTCCAAGGCGCGTCGCCGTCGCTTATCATGTGGCTTTGCGCGATCCTCAGTCCCAAAATAGGTTGGCGAGCCAAAGATTAAGGACGATTACCGCCATGGGTAACTTCTCTCACGACAGAGGTCAAACTTAGCATCAAGGCTTTAAGCCCAGCTATAGAAATCCGTTTGCCCCTGAACTCCTCTGAAGCCACGGAACTTCTTATCGAATTATGCCGACTATTCGATCTTGGAGCTAAGGCAACCGATGCCTCTGGCTTGGAACAGATGCCGCCTTACAAGGCGTCGTTCTTGGCCGCGCTTGTACTCCCTTTTTATAACTTCACGAAGCTTTAACCCCGGCTACCTCCTCCACATCTCACCAGGCCACAGAGAAATGGCACATTCGGCAGTTCCCATGAGCAGAGCATTCGGGAGTACTTTAATGACTTGCGATATTTCATGACTCTTAGCATCCATCCCCCTTCGATTGGATCTATTATATGGAGCATATTATGGCAACTAGATATCGATTGTAATCTAGTCAGCCCGTGGCTTGCATCTGTCTTGGATATGCTAGAGCCAGTAATCAAGCAGAAACGAGTTGAAGTCTTAGTAAAGGCCTTTCTTTCCTGCTGACCTCGGATTGCTATTTGGTGGGTGGCTCTTTTTTTGCTTGGTGACCTGGCTATCCTTGACTGGATACGACGATATGCAGTGAAAATGGAAGAGAAATATGCATTCGGATCGCTATCGCCACCGGATCCAATGGTATCTGCCTGGATAGGATCTAAACAGTCATCCTTAGATTTCGATAAGGATTCTCTTTATGCCGAACTAGATGATTTGGTGTCTAGAGCCGACCTGCTTCGATGCCGCTTCGATCTTAAGCTACAGGATTCGGCTGGCTCAAATTTATCATGGCGACCATTTGGATACATACAGAAGAAGCAGGTTGAACTTGAGCTTTGGCCACAACTCGAAACTAAGTATATTCGTAAGTATCACTCATTCACGTGGTACCTTAATAAAATGCAGCCAATCTCCGACAAGGGCTTTCGAGTTTGTACTGGGCGAAACGTGCGGAACGTTCCCGACAACCTGGAAAGAGGTATCTCATATATCGATTGCCCAGAGAAAAATGGCCAATTTATCAGCGTCCGACCGTCGAAAGAGTCTACTCTCAGGATGATGTCGTTTCTGGTAGAAGATACCGCAGGTAGTCGTGATTGGGCGAACGCTGATCTGTCGGGGAAGCGTGAGCAACTAAGCTGGCTGTACGACTGGGAAGGCGTCGACAGCATAGATGGAGTAAGCGTGGAGCTCGATGAGGAACCTGCTAAACCTCCATCATGGTTCCTTAAGGAATGGATCAGGGGCAAATATCACTAGCAAGAGGGGTTGTGAGAGTGGCGAACTGGTACGTCATCGATACCATCCATCTCAGCCGCTCCGCTTACGGTATCAACATTGGTTAGCGGAAAGTCAAGACTGAAAGCAAGTCTTTGCTATCAGGCTGCATGCATGCACAAAGAGGGCTAGCGAATGTAAATTTCCGCTCTTTAATTCTTAACCATATTAGCAACGCAATACCATTCACGGCAGATAACACTGCACTAATACAGAATACCAAATACATAATATAAGGTGCAATGGCTGAATGTCACTAAAATCGCTGCCAGGCATGTCCACGTATTGGGTGAATCCCGAATGGAATACAAGCCCTTCAATATGCGCAGATTACATCACCATGTAATCGTCAACTCTAGTTCTATCCATCGAGAAAATAGGGAAACTTTACACTAAAATAGAAGTCAACTCACCTGCACTGAGTTGAGGTTAAGTAGTCTATACTAAGTCCAACTGACATAGCCTGTGGCGAAGACCTCAAACCCTCGTCAACATCTCCTAGTGCTCTCCAACTTCAGGCCATAGTTTCAAGAGCAACGTCAAATTCCTCAGTCACAGTCTCAATCCATTTCGAGTCATCCTTCACCGGCTCCCATCCCAACTCGCGACTCCGATCGCCCCTTGTCTCAGATCTAGAACCCATCAGCAACGCGCCTGAACAATAACTACCTTATCCAACTTACCTCGAACACAGCCCAAGCTCGGTGAGATGCTCATCGCCGTCGAACCAAGCTTTGCTAACCTCCTTCAACCCAACACTCTCCGGCTGAGCGGCGAGTTTGCCTCGTTGATGGCCAACTCTTGCAATCTCCTTCGCTATGTCAAGCCAAGACTGTTTCCCATGATTTGCAAAGAAGAAACCCGCTTTCCCAAAGGGTACATCTTCGTCTTTGACAATCTTTGCTAATATGAGTGTGTAAAGCGCTGCAATGTCTTCAACATGCGTGTGGTCCCAAACTCCCAGCCCGTCACCAGCATACATCGCCCGTCCCCTCTCAAGAGCAGCCCTAACCATTGTCGGGATCTGAATCGATGACTTGTTAAACAAGCCCGTTCCCCTACCATAGATCAAAGGCGAGCAAATGATATACGTCTTGACACCCAACTCTTCACCAAGTTCAAAAACCGTAACATCAGCAGTTCGTTGATGATACGGCTCAATCCCTTCCCTCATTTTCTCATAAGCATAAACATCATCTTTGTCCGAAAACACCATCGTTCCAATGTAAGCTTTGGAAACAGGTCTGTCGCCAAAGTTTGAAGTTCCCGAGTTGTGAATGTAATGAACGTCACGCCCTGTTTGGCGCTTCCGCTGTGCGAGACCGCGGATGAAGGCTTGGGCGGAGGGGATGTGATAACCATTTGCTGCGTGGATGACGATGTCGTGTGCTGAAGCTACTTCAGTGAGAAAAGCTGTATCGTCAAGGTTTGTGAAGAGAAGAGGTGTTATTGGGAGGGATGATAGAGTCTCGGCTTGGGATTGAGTGCGGACCAGGGCTGTTATGGGGAACTTCCCGAGGGACGGGTTTGAGAGGATCGTTGTTAACACGCTGCCACCACTGAAGTTGTAAGTAAAGCGTTTTAAAGGCTAAAAGGGGACAGTTACACGTAGCCCGTTGCACCGGTGATGAGAATTCTCTGAGTTTCCATGATGTTCGTGATTGGTAGGCTGAGTGTAGAGAGGCTGAGGTTGTGAGTATCATCAGGTAAAAAGTATCGTTCTTTGGGGAAAAGGCTAATTTATATTTTGACTTAAAGCTTTTGCATCATGCAAAGAAAATACGCATGGAGTATAGGGAATTGCCGAAAGGAGGAATCGGAGGTTTTATGGAGACGACTTCGGGGTTAAGGCCCCGGACTTAGCAACACTTGACCTCTCATGCGGATATAAACTATGGCATGCATATTTAACGTAAACTTAATTTGAGAGCTTCATGGAGGAGTAAGATAACGCGGTTGATTGGCTGGCGATGTCGCTCACCTGATCTCTGCTCGGCAAAGACTTATGACATAATGCCCCAGAAACCAGCCCGATAGCATTTGGAGTCTGCAGTATATGTCTAACAAACCGACACAGATTGGTTGTCCTTAGTATATTATACATAAGTATATTGGTTTGCAGTATGGACCTGATGCTGATCACAATGTCAGGTCCCATTGATCTTTGGTGCAGGCATCGAGAGCTTGGTATAGGCGATGGCACCTGTCAGGCCAAGGAGTCACCATACGTTGTTCCACATATGCTAACATAATGCTGCACAAGGATGGGACAAGGGAAGCAGTGCAGGGTACTAGTCGCCAGTCAATCAAGGATCGTTAGCTCCTCTGAGACGAGACCAGTTCCGGACAAGATCAGTTGACAGTCAGCGTCTCCCAATATATACCGACACCTATCATTGTCTTTCTCACAGAGTAAAAGCTTGGGATGATTATCAAGCAAGCCAGTTATCCTTGCTATCTCGTCTGCCGTTTGGATCGGTTGGTCATGAAGAACGAACAGCAAAACTATCAACGTATCTTGCTAATACGTGTAATTTACATTTGAGCCGGGTCCCAAAGACTCTTCTAACGCCTCAACATCTTAGATATAGCTATGGCTATGACATATGGTAGGCGTATGTCTCAAATGTCCTGCTAGTTAATAGCCCAAGTGGTGCAGCCTCCCATTCCAAGAGTCTGATGTTGGATGGCCCCGAGTCTGACAAGTTATCGATAGCAGTCATCTTGCGCCTATTGGACATTGATTATTGACATTATTACGGAAATGTCCTGTAGGCTTAATGCGACATCCCTTGCCTCTCACTTCCCTTCACTAGACGCGTTTTCAAGCCTTAACGGCGTAAAGCTTTGTGAAATAAATACATGTATTGACCGTAGACAGGAAAATATGTTTGAATGGAGGAAGAATACTGAAGTATATCTGGCGACGATCTGAATGTTAGAGTATTTACGAATATATTAAGATGGGCTAAAGGTGCGCGATGAGCTTCAACGCCGGGGCATTTTACAGGGCACTTCGTAAGAGATTTTACAGCGGTCGCATGCTTTGACTTCATTATGGCTGCGACAGATATTCTTGGGGCCTCTGCTTATCGACTGATTATCCCTCGACATGTAAATGAATAAATTTGTGGATTGTTCTTAGGTGTAGGTTGGTATTGGGTCAATTGAAACGCGCTGTCTGGCTCAGTGGTTATAGAAGGGGGTCAGTGCACCTGATGCACTAGAGGCAGTTACCCGGGGCTCGAATCATTATATAATATTATATTTAAATAATATTTATTTTAAATAAAATACTATTTTAAAACTTATTAATTTATATTTTTGGGTTTTTTTATAAGTATAATACTCTCTCTCTCTTAATCTCTCTTAAACCCTCCTCTCTGCTGCAGGTTTATTCTTCCCAGTATGTAATAGGCATTATGAGTTAAACAAGTCCAAGACTGCCACTGGTATCGCGAGCCATCGACAGCCAGTAATTTTCTGTTGTCGGAGAGAAAAGCATACAAATCCTGCGAGTTCCCCTTTAATGCAATCCTGTAGCGCTCCTCTATCTCAACCAGCTGTTCTTTATATTTGCGTAAGTCCGCCATTTTTTTAGAGACAAAGGATTTGATATTCTCCTTTGGGATGGAAGCAACAAGTTCATCCCAGTCTTTTGTCTGTTCCCGAAGCTTTGTAAATGGCACACAAGCCGGCCCGTTGAATCCACGCAGGATAATCATGTGAAACCATTGACGCCCATCTTCTTGGCAAGCTTGCAACATTGTTGAGGGCTTCTCGCCTTGGTTGGTGCCTTCTCCTAGAACATTTGGTTCCTCTTCCACCAGTATCCTAGAATATAATCTGGCAAGCCTTTCGTCAACAGAGGACCAGGCATTTGGAGACTGGATTAGAAGCCATGACGGCGTGGAGTTGACTAGTTGAGCCGGCGCAGTATATGACCACTCCCAGTCAATTACTCCGACGACTTTTAGATCCTGCTCATTATTGATGATCATATTTGTAGGTTGGAGATCGTCGCAAGTGAGCTTGAACGGCCCCATTCATGGTCTGGTAAAACGTGACGAGACACTAAAGCCTTCATGATGTTGACGTAGATATACTTCTCTCTTGCATCGTGCTCATCGTCCACTGAATTTGGCTGGTCGTGTAAATGCTGCAAGTTCCCATCAATGATGTGATGAAAATATTCGGTCGTGGATGCAAATGTTTTGTCCTGTGGTCCTAGATGATGGCGTAAGAAGCTATTCCACTCGTAAAGGAATTATACTCACCGAAAACATTTATCCCGCCTTCTAAAAGAAAATCATGCGACTTCTTGGTCATTGGCCGTGAATAAACCGTCGCGGTGAAGCCACCTGAGTCGGCCTCAGACTTTGAGGACAGGCTGCCAATGTTTGAAAAATCGAGTTTCTGGAGCTGTAGTAAGAAATTCACCATCTGGCGAAATATAGTCTCGATGACTCTTTCACTAACGTCCTGTCGCATAATTCTGGCATCAGAGTTTTGGAGGATATTATCGACACTAATGCCTTCAATGGTATCCATCATGATAAAGGGACCGATTCCAAGAGTATTATCGGCCGCTAGGCCCCAAGCTTTGACTTTGGGAATGGGTATTGTGGTTTGTTGGCGGATGAGATTCATTGTGGCCACTTCCATTTCAGTCTTCTCATCGGCATTGACAACTTTTCCCACCATGGGAAAGCGTACGATCCATTTCTCACCATTCGTGAACTGTACCTTGCAACTCAGATTGTATGCCCCACGATAATCTTCGTTTTACAGTGGAATGAGTCTGGTGCGGCAATGGGGCATAATGTACTTTTCACGGGGCTGATGGAGAACGTGGCGGGAAATCGTTGGATACTGGTATGCAAATAGTGGGATTTCTAGTATCAAATGTTCCAACTGATATATGCATAACATTATATAATCTGGGTTGGGTGAATGAAAGGATGGCAGCTCAGCAAAAGGGGAAAAAGCGAATGGGGAATAAGTGGGGCTGGAGCGCACCAATTCCTTTTTGGCCAATTCGTTCTCGGACCACTTCCATTTTTCCTATTCTGCTTTTCCTCTCAACCTCCACTTCCGTTCAATTTTTCAATTTGGAGCACGCAGCCTCAACCTCTTGCGACGCATTTATTGTTATTGTATGATGCGCTTTATATTTCTTTTCCTTTTTATTTCTTAGCTCCTGCCTCACTCCTCCGACCGCCCCTATGGGAGTACTACGAGAGTTTTGGAGACGTCAAGCTCACCATGGACCGCCATGCAAAGGGGTTGTGATTGCCGTCTCGTCATCCTCCTCCTCTGACATTAGCGACAGCGACAGCGATAGTGATCATACTGACAAGAAGCTTACGAGAGATTGCTTTTTGCTTACGGTCGAGAACATGGAAATGGAAATGCCGATCAAAAGTCTGGTCCATCTCACTATCGGCAGCCGGGAAACACTGTCGAATCGCCACCGTGGGTTGACCGCAGCTAGCGCCTTCAATTAGGAATCTCCGTCATTTGATGCGACAGCTTCGCAAGCCATCGAAAGCGCTCTACTGTTGCATCCAGAGCCTTGGTCGGCCAGCAGCAGGAATGCGGCTGGTCGTACAGCAAACAACCACTTCGCCAACTCGTGCTTTCACCAAGAATTCTGGATATTGGCTCGTGGTGATTGTCAAGCTAGCCGATTCGCGAGGTAGATCAACCAGCCCGAACAAGCACGCATTGGTCACGGTCCAGTCGATTGTGACTGTTCACCAGACCAATTATCTAAATGAACAATTGATCAACGTCGATCCTTTGCCTATGTTCTTGGTTACAATGCAAGGCGTGTTCAATATCCCCCACTACATAAGAAGACGTAGCGTAGGCTGGGCAGGATAAGAAAGAACACAGTTTTTTTACACGATGTATCCTTCAATCGAAAAGTTTCTACAGGAACCAATTGAACCTTAATGGCTCATTTACTGAATATAGGTATAAAATCCCTATATCATTCCTCCCTCGGAAATCCATTATAGCACAACAATAAGATCTTCCACTAACTGTTATGAGCTGGGCTACTATGGGATGACTGCTGCCCGTAAGGTTAAGCTTTAGGCTGCGAACACAGGTGATGAATAAGAACACGATATTTTTAACTACGAGTAACGCATACCCAAATAAGCCTGCCAGTGCCAAATCTCCTTCATTGATGTTAATCACGGTGCCGCTCCTCAAACCCACTGCCTCATAGCCTCTGCCAGTGGCGGTCGGCACATGAATCGCTGTTTCTTTTCTCTAGCTTGACCCTCCATTGTTAGCCTTTCTTTTCTCACACTTAACTCTCCTCCTTCCATCACCTTCATCAACCGAACAGTCTGACACCGAGATAAAATCACCACACGAAACCATGTCGACCCCTTCTACCAACAAGACCAACAAGGTCGCCTCGGACGAGCAGCCCATCGTGTCCACCGCGGTCAACAAGGGCGCCAAGGAGACCCTCCATGGTCCTGCGGCCAAGGCCAAAGCCACGCGCGACGCAGACGAAGCTTCCAAGACCGTGAGCAAGCGAGCTAGCGGCTCCCGTGTCCCCTCCGACGAGTTCAAGGGACAGAGCTGGGAGAACTTCAAGGCTGAGTGGAAAGATGCCGAAGCCAGGGTTGCTAACATGACCAAGGAGGAGCGCAACGCCGCCTTTCCCGAAAACAGTAAGTTATCGTCCTCTCACTTTTTAAGCGCAAATATAACAACTATTTCCCAGAGCACATCCCCCGTCAGCATACCCCTGCTCACGAGGCTCTGGCTGACTTGAACGACAAATTGGGCTCTATCTAACTCGGATGCCGAAACTATGTCGTTGCTATGAGGGACTTGCTACAGAATCGCCGGAATGAGAGATAATTCGAGGCAGAGATAATTGCTGTAGAGGAAGTAAGATTCAGAACAGACCGTAGGCGGGAGCTAAGCTTTGATAGTTTTCGCGGAGTTGTTGATGTGACTCGCGGGCAGTTAGACTGTTAATTATACAGCATGAAGACTCTTCCTTTGTCCCACTTAATGTTTCGTGAATACTTTCAATTCGTAGCAAATGTAGGGTTCAAGGTATGATAGTAACGTCAGGGATCTTCTTTACCACCAACAATAGTCTCACGACCCGCTCACGTCCACCGCTTTCGAGACAAAGTCCAAACTGCTTGTCATATTTGCTGATTTCGGCTCCATCGTGGCACTACAACCGAGTCTTCTCAATGCGCTAATGAATCGACTCTACACTTGTCAAAAACGCTTATCTCAGCTGTCCGGCTTCCAACCAGGGCAACGAAAATCTCGACCTGCTGACTCCGCATAAATCTTTGGCGCTAGCTGTTTTAAGTTGTGCAACTCAGGTGATTTGTGCAATCAGGGACTTGGCCGAGCATCTTGACTCCTTCTTCGACTCATCCCCTGCAATCGCTAGATGCGCCGCGCAGCAATATCTTCAGGTCAGACATACTGGCAGTTACTTCTGAAGCCAAACGCCCCACCGCGCCGTAGCTGGGCCTGGGGATATTTGGATAGCCCTCACGATCGCGAACGCAAGCTGTGATATTAATAATGATGAAGTATCTCGACTGACGGTGAGAGGCGGCTTGCTCGAAGATACGATTGAGCGTTCAAGACAAGTATTATAGACAGCTCCCTCCCATAGCCTTCCAATCTCATGCTGACATCCATGATTTAAATGGTGTAATCGCCGGGTACGTGGGCATAGTTGCAACAGGCAGTTTCAGAGCTGGGGCTATTACCCAACAGCCAGCCGAGAGACGTCGAGTGACGAATTTCGGGGCCCTTTTCCAGTTCCAGCTTACCCGAGGGAGCGAAATATCCAATCTCCTCACTAGCTGCGGCATTGTCAGTATCGTCGTTGTTATCAGGCTGTCCCGTAAGGCGAGTGTTGACGTGCTCTTGTTGTGATTGATCTTTATCGAGTCTGTCCAGAAACACTTATCGAGCTTGCTTGGACTTTCCAGTAATGACTTGATCTGCGGGCGCAGTGAGATTTATTGAGAAGAAAAATCATAAAAAAAACATAGTAGAATTGGAGGATAGGAAATTTGCCATTAAGGCGTTGAGAAAAAAAAAACCTCAATACGGCGCAAACGGCAAAAACATTAAGATATCATGTATTAAGACTTTGCTATAATATACATAAATGCGCAACGAAAAGCAAAGCTCGCAGTAGTCACATGAACTGGTAAGATAATAAAAATAACTTACACCAAAAGTAAGATAGGTAAGTGATCGCAAAGGTGGATTGAAGGATAGGAGGATAGGAACTTCTAATCCCTGTCAAGCGTCGCTATTGGAGGTAAAATTAACACATACTACTTTCCATTCATGTACGTTGACCAGCCAATGAGAGGATTGTAAGCAATCACCTGAGCACATTATTACAACTGTGACATCTTCCTCAACAACAATCCACTAGCCCAGCACACAGGCTTTTAGACCTTCGGAAATGCGACTTCAATTGCTGGATTACATTACATTCTGGCTTTGCCTTTTTTTTTTCTCTCTGTCCAGCTGGAGAGATTCGTAGCCCCTCACAACCATGCCTTCCAAGAGAGATACCCCCACTGACAAGAAGTAACTTGGCTGGTCTCAGTGATAACAATATTTAATCTGGTATAATGAACACTGCAGCCTGTGATCGGACTTGTGATACTCCTCATAAGCAGAGCTACACGACGTGAAAACAGGCCCTTAATTTTCACCAAGCAGGTTGTGAGAGTCCCCTTCCCAGTCGGAAATTCATGCATAGTTGGCTTCCCTCAGTTCTTAAGCTAGGAGATGGTGAAGAACTTCGGGACGGCGAGTTCGAGTCTGACGAGGATATTGTCTGCGATGGCAACAATGGAATAGCCTGTCGAGTGATGAAGGCCATATCAGGCAGAGATGACAGACTCAAACACAGAGGAGCCGTTGCAAAAGGCGAATGTTTGCCAATGTCTATTTCAGCGCTTGCCGGCTGATAGCAACCCGGGAAGGTTAGCTATATAATAGACATTAGGCACCGCCTCTTTCGTGTTGTAGGACACTGCTCAATGTTTTACTCTAACCGTAGTTTAGAGCTATCGCTACGGCCCTTTCTTTTCTTCCCTAGTATGCTGTGGTGAGCATATTCGAATCCTTCGCATCTGGGTTACTGGCTTTAGCCCTGGCCGTTTCCACTGGCATAATAGGAGCACTCTTTACCTTTTACGTGAATGAGCTCGCTGGTAAAGCGACCGTGATGAGGTTGTCTGGGAAATGCGAAAACCGCCCTGTCCCTACACCTTTCGTCACCAGATATCAGGTAAGACTCGACTTGTGACCACTTGCCGACTTCTTCTCACCGGACCTTTTCTAGCTCTGGCCGTCAAAGTGAAACCTTGAAGACACCTGCAACGGCATCGGCAAGTACACGCAGCATTCTGTCTTGTCTGTCCGGATAACTCAGAAACCCACGATCACGAATCGCCGGGAAATGAACGCATACTTGTATCGTCAGACTTACCAGGGAAATTCTACTACAACTGGAAGAAATCCGATATGTTGAAACTCGGCTTGGAGAAGAGACCGTTAAGCTGAGTGGCAAGATTGTATATTGCTATGTGTTTTTGTGTACCCTGCCTGGGTGTAAGGATATTCTGCGAGGAAGGGCAGGCATTGTGCTCCCAGCGTACGACGGGCATGCCGTTGAGTTCATGTTTAATATTCAGCTTCTGCCCTATTGGGGATTCGTCGATGAGTAGTCCAGCAGGCATAGCCCTAGTAATTTGATCAGCTCATTTGCAAGAGATAAATTCACTTCTGGGAGGAGACGTAAAGACTTTATTTAGTCTGGGCAGTCAACATGCCTGTATCAACCCGCAACCTCAAACAGAACGGCTGCCATTGGGTTTCCAGTTCCCCCTAATCTGTAGTAGAGGTTTATTTCTGGTCGCAGTGCTGGGAGTTCTGAATTATCGTTGCGTTGGACAAACACCATGGTGCAGGGTAGGCAACTTTGACTTGGACGACGCACCGTTCACACCAGCAAGCAAAGATAGATAGAGTTCTTGTTCTTATGAGTCTTTATAAGTAATCGATACTCTGAATGTCATGTAAAATCTTTGAACATCGGCGAAAGGGAAACCTGCAAATGAAGAGCGAAACGCACAACCATAGAGCTGCACGAATCAGATGCAAGTGTAAAATGTTTCATTAGATGAGGCTAATTCAGTGTTTTTCAATTTGTTTAAAGCCGTATCTTTCTTATACAGGGAGAAAGAAACGTGTATACTTGAATACTTAGATTGTGATTTCATACTAACTAACTCCATGGACATTTAATCTAAGATAAAGCCGTGGAGAAACTTTCTAAAACAACTTCTCAAGGATGCTGAATAGCTCAGAAACACCATCCTCCCCAATATTGTCCTCCAACCATCCCTCTGCCTTCTCAACCAACATTTCCCAAGTATCCATTTCCTCCTGCAGCTTGTTCTTGAAGAACAACACGGCACATGCTGTGGCCAGGACATTTTCCTTCTCCGAATGGTCCTTGACTGAAGCCGGCAGTGCCAACTTGGACGCCTGGCCAGAGGTCACTCCGAGAACACGCTCAAGATCGGAACTCCATGACCAGCTACCTGCAAATGTTTGAAGAGTAGTCAAAGCTTGCAGTGGCTCCATGTCGCTGATGACTTTTGCTTTGGGGGCCGAAGCAATAGATGATGCAGGCATGGCAAAGAAGGCAGAGGAGGCAGCTGGCGCAGGAGCAGAAGATCCGCCGTCGAACAATCCAAATCCCATGTCTTCACCAGACTCTTCCGCCTCCAGTTCGTCCTCTAGTGGCATAGCCGCAGCCTCATCCATCTCTTCCCGATACTCATTCAGAAGATCTTCATCAACCTTGGATGCAGAGGGTGCAAGAGCTTCGGCCTGAGCAGTTAGTGGTGCAGGTGCAGCAGGAGGAGGCGGAGGAGGCGGAGGAACACTGCCAAACAGACCTTCAGCTGTGCCAAACGATCTTTGTGGTGCGTTTCCGAAAAGGCTACCAGATGATGCACTAGAGCCTGGGGTGAAACTGCGTGCTTGGGCGCTTGAGTTGCCGAACAGGCCTCCACCAGAGTTGGAAGTCCCAGAACTTCCGAAGAGGCCACCACCTTGACCCGCTGAAGAAAGATCTCGGTTACGAGTTCCAGCTGTACTTAAGAATGCCCCACTGCCGGTGCTCCCAAATGCTGAGGTGCTTCTGGTATCTGGCTTATTTGATAAGCGAGCACGCCTGCGAAACGAGATACTGCTGGCTGCACCGAAGCGAGCAGTCATCATTTGCGGCATGTTACGTTGCCGAGCCTCATCAGGTACAGCCTCTTGGACTTCTCCTCGTTCTACCTCGCTTCCGTTGTCCTCAACAGCGACGAAAGAGCACCACTTGCCTCCAACTTGATACTTGACACCAAGGCGCACAGCCTCACGCTCGACCATGTCAGAGAAGTGGCCATCGTACTTCTCACTGAGGAGTTTGCCGTCGAAGTCCTTGGCATACTTGAGCCATCCCCGGCCTTCTTCAAGTTCCTTGACTTCCTTCCGTGCTGCGAGACGATGAATGACAGAATCTTTCTCGGCAACTACCGTGATAGGGATCTCGAGTTCGAGAGGGCCATGGCTTGAGGTGCCTCTGAGGATGACAGATTTGGGTTGCTGTGAAGGAGTGTCCTCGGAGAGAAGGACGTACACGGTGGTACGGTTGAAAGGGAAGAGGGGAGGAATAGTGCCAGGTGTCTGAAGATAACGAGGGGGGGAAACATCAGGAAGATGGTCAAACTTGTTGTCAACGTCCGGCGCATCAGCCATCTCAGTATCGTCATCATCGTTCGCAGAGGCGTCAAACAAAGAGATAGGCTTCTTTGGTGCCTCAACTTCCTTGGTCTTTTCTTCATCCTGGACAGTATCAATCTTCAACGCATCAACGACCTTGTCAATCAACTCAAAGTCATCTTCAATCGAGGAATCTCCTTTGTCATACTTGATCTCCAGAGAATAATCGGAAATATGAGGAAACAAAGCTCCTCGAAGCATACGAACCACCTTCTTGTCCATCTTCTCATCATCAGCAACGGTCTGAGCAAAGCCGTTACCAGCTCTGGCAATACCCTCAATCAGAGAGGTACTGGCACCTGCTCCAATACCAAGGGAAAAGACCCGCGCAGCACCCTTACTATCAGCCACTTCCTTGTTGATAAGCTGGAAAAGACGATCTTGGTCCCAGATCTCGCCGTCTGTGAGCAGGAAGACCTCGAGGTTCATGTCCTTGTAGCGCTTCTGGAAAGTAGCCTCGAATGGCTGGTACATCTCAGTGCCGCCATAGTCGCTGTCAAAAGTCTCGACGTGCTGAACAGCCTTGTCGAGTGTCTCCTGGCTATAGGACTGTGACCGTTCCCAGAGGAAGCTGAAATGAGAGCCGAAACTGCAAATATTGAACTTGACGCCAACGGGGAGAGACTTAAGAAAGATCTGGAGAGCGGTTTTGAGGCCAGGGATCTGACCACCCATACTTCCACTTCTGTCGCAGATGAAAACAATCTCTGGCTTTTCGGCAGGTAGTTTGAACTTGGGGACAAGCGTGGTCATGATGGCGCGTTGATTCGGGATGGTGGGGTGAGTTTCCAGGATTGCTGATGGTTCTCCTAGCTTTGTGGCGACTACTTGGACAACGAAGTCTTGTTCCAGATGGGTAGTGCCCTGTTGGAGGGTAGCAGAAGCTCTCTGGAGGGAGGGGTCCTGGGACTTCGTGGTAGAGGTAGTGCCAATCTCAACTGAAAGAGGATGAGATGGAGACTGAATGGATTTGATAGCTGAACCGTCTGGCATCTCTGCATCGATGGTGAAAGAGATCCCTTCTTTCTGTATGACATTAGATGAGGCGAGGGACTGAGAATCCCCATATCGTGGAACAATCTGTGTTGGGATAGTGAAACGAAGACCATCGACTTGAGCGTCATGCTTGAGCTCTCCAAGGTACGTGATGTCGACCTGCACCTTCTCACCAGCGGGGACATTTCCAATAGTGGTAGTGAAAGTATCAGCTGCTTCAAGGGACTGCTTGAACAGACCAGCGGTTTGTCCTCTGGCCTTGGCCTCGTTGTAGACTTGCTGAGCCTTTTGTCGTTCCTTGACTACGCCTTTGATGACGCGAGAGCCAACGGTGCAGGTGAAAGCGACGACGGAGACACCGTCGTAGAGAGGGAACACGTAGCGCAGTTCATCAATGGCTTCACCGGTGGGGTTAACAAAGGTCTGGGTGAGGTTGGTGCGAGATGTTGTGGCGAGGATAGTGGTGTGAGCCTTGATCTGGACCTGAGGGAGGTACTTGGGCGTGTCTTGGATGAAGATGTAGCAGCCGCATGGGGTCGTGGTGACACGTCTGCCGATTCGTGAACCGCCAAAGAGTGACATGTTGTTTCTTGTTCTCGATGATGATGATGATGATGCGGGGTATAGGCTGTCGACTGGTGCTACCAAAGACTCAAGTCTGCAGCGAGATCAGGTGAGAAATTGAAGTGGTGTAGATACAACAGGCGATGGAGATGGGCAACTCAAGGCCGTAGCGATAGCACAGTGAGGGTTAAGCAAGCTCAAGGCGCAGCACTCTAGCCTGATCCTACAGTGGTATTGGATGATACGGGATGATGACGATGGTGGAAGAAGTGTTTTGAGGTGAGGAAATGAAAAGTGCTCGATACTACAGTACATTTTATATGCAGTGGACCTGCCGAAGTGAGTCAGCCCGGGTGTTTGTGCCTCAATTGACGTCGATGGCTGCCTTACCTGCCTGGAGATTCTGCCTAGCCGTATGATTGGCTAAAATCATTCGACACTACAATCTGATTGGGCGAACAAGCCACAATTCTGTTGCCGGCTACGCCGAGCTTCCTCTTTGCCATGTATTTGCTAGTTTTCTGTGCCTAGAAGTATTTCTTTAGTCATTATTTTTAATTCAGGTATGCTTCGTTTGCCAGATGGTATCTGCCTTGCTTTTCAATTGGCAGTGCACTGCTAATTTGCTGGCGGGAGGGAACCTGCGCCAAGGCACAGCCACCACTGCTAGCTCGGTTTGTATCGGGTTGATGACAAACCTGGGATTCTGCCTTGGCTGAAACCTTCAAGCATTTCATGTTAAAGAAATAGCCTGTACGAGATTGGTCGTGCGAATACAACTAGCAGCTTGTTATTAAACTGCACTTAATGACTTTATTTGGGATTTATTCTTTAAGCTTTCCTAAACTTAGGCCATTTTAGTACTGAACGCTTATAAACTCTATACATTTCCTTGATTGACTACAGCTTCGTTTTGCCCGCCGAAGTTGCTTGAGATGCTGCAGCCTAAAGGCTAACCTTATTGATTAAGTTTATTGAGACTTCAGTCTGGCCAGAGACTTTATTGTTGATACTTCTGTGGCTGCTATTGGAATACCTGGATCCCATTTATTGGTCGGTACTGGGTTAGGGCTATATAATAAAGCGTGCTGTGCCCACAAACTCGTATGAAGGGAGGTTGGTGGAATGGTGGAATGGTGGAATGGTGGAATGGCGGGGGGAAGGTGGAGGAAGGCTGAGACGTAGGTGGATGAAGGGGGATTAAAAAAAGGATGAATAAAAAAAAAGTTCATCCACCTTGAAGCATCCCAAGCGACAGTGCATGCATAAATTTTGTCGCTGATGGCTTCAATCCTCTAAGGTTCGGCGGTGACGTGGACTTCTCTCCGCTACTAGAACTTTAAACTCCCGCAATGCACTATAAAACCCCCGCGTCTCCCTCCTCTTGCCTTTCCTCTTACAAAGGCCAAGAACTTGACTCAACCAACCACTTCACTTTGGGCCGGACCATGTCGACCAGACGCTGCTTCCTCCGTCTCCCGTCGGAACTGCGACTTCACATCTATCGCGACTACTTCCAGCTCGACGGCGGATACGTTTACGATGCGAAATCCGACAAACTCAAGACGAGTGAGGATCAACCAATTGACCTTGCCCTCATCCTCACGTGCCGTACCATCGCCGACGAGACCAGGCATCTCCCGTTATACCTCAACACGGTTACCTTCTCGACCCTGTATCGCGAGGATTGGAGAAGTCTAGCTGGTTGCTTCAATGTTGTTACGGCGTACTATCGTCACCTAGAGGCAGACTTGGTCCTTCATCTAGCGGAGTTTATGACTCCCGAGATGTATGGACAGTTCGCTCTGAAATACCCCGACTTTGCGAACCAGCTTGAGACCGTGTCGAGAGATCATCGACTTTACTGGTTGGATGAGAACAACACAAGAGCCCACGAAGTGATGGCTGCCGAATCTGGATCTGGTGATGAGCAAACACGCGACGAGGTCGAGAGATTGAAGGGCATTCGCTGCTGTATGGGGCTTCAAGGCTTCCTCAATCATTACGTCAATTCAGTTGTTTTCCACCAGGGGCCAGATCAAAGGTATGTTGGTTTCTCAGAGATTCATCGCGCCCGAGACTTTGAGAGCCATCCATCCAGTATTTGGCCCGGAAGTCACTCGGAGATTCAGGATGCCCTGTCGTATTGCTTGTGGCTCATCGCAGACAAGAAACCGGCCCAGTTCTCGAATCATCTCCGTGCGATCTTTCCCCATTGGACTGGGCCAGATATAGTTCAAGACTTTTTACGTCTCCGATTCATTAACTGGGCTATTCCATCAGAGACGGAGGTGAAGAATGTTATCAGACTCTTGGACATTGATGGGATTTGGGAGTTTCCTGATAGGTGGCATTACCCGCCACCTCCCCCCTCTCTAGGCGAGCCGTGGGAACACTCTAGCGACGAGGATGACAGCGATGATGGCCAGGATGAAGACCAGGACGACAACCAGGATGACGATCAGGACGATGAAGGCGATGAAGACGACATACATGGTCCTGATACTAATGTACACATTCCCTCTGGTCTTCATTGTCGAGAAAAGATCAGATTCTCAGCCGCCGCTAATGCCATCAGCTTCCTGAAACGCATTCCCGATCAGCGCATTCGGTTGAAGCAACTCGTATTGCACGAAGACTTTGATTCAGTAAACGATCCGCAGACTCACGCCCGCGGCCTCGCTCCTTTCGTCGAAGAAAACCCCTCCCTACAGATTGTTCGTCGTGTCAGCATACTGGATTGCATTATCGGAATCTCGTATGAGCCTTCCAGTCTGGTGTCAATGTTGCAACGTGGTGAGAGAATCGGATTGGAACCCAAGTGGATCAGAGATTCCCTCTCTCGCGACATTGGCTACTGGATTCGGGACGCACTGGTTATGAAAGCTGTTGGAATTCCGGCCAAATCCTTCACGCTTCTCCTCGAGGCAGGCTCACATCAGGACTTCTGCACAGACCTCCTCCAGCGAATAGTCCATCGAGATGTCGCATGGTACCGAGCATACAAGCTGTTGGATGCGCGCGGCTCATTCCATCATGACCAAATGAGCGATTACGAAATTCCCAGAAGCATGATGCGTGATGAAGACGTGGAAGCGATTGATGAGCTGGTGAATCGGACTTCTGGAGTCATATCTGCCGACTTTAATACCGGCGTCGCGTTAGATGCGCACGCCTTGGCCAAACAGACCGAGCATCTCGACGGCTACAACTGGGTCAAGAAATGGCGTCTAATGGATGGCTCACTCAAGCAAGAAATGCCCCCGAAGCTGAACTACGACAGGCTCGCTGACGTTTTCGAGATTCAGACTGATGACGGTCATCTCGTAGCCAGTTCGGAAGCGACTTAGCAGTTCAATCAAGACGGCCGAAGGAGGAAAGTAGGTAGGTTTCTCGTAGTAACTACTGAATGTTGCCGCGCGAGGCTTTCTGAGGTATAGTACATCACAGGTAGGTTGTAGACAACTTGATGTGACATGTATACACCCCAACGGTTCCCTATCAGCGCTTTCATTCCGCGACAAACCTCGTCTTCATGTGTGTCGTGTCTAAGGCCGTATTTCGACCATATTATATTGAGAAAGACCCGCTCATAAGTTCCCGGAGTCTCTTTTCAGTATAAGGAGGGCACTCTGGCTTTAGCATGCATAGTACGCAAGCACTTAAGGGACTATGAGGATAACTAAGCCCTTCTAGACAAGGAAAGTAGTCAGAGGAAGTCATTTATATAAGTACAGATATATTCTTGTTAGTAGTAAGAAGTACAATAGAGATCCCACGCTCTAGTATAGTTATAGCACTTAAAACCTTTTTAGATATTATAAGTAAAGGCTTATAGGGTTTTGCATAAAGGCTATAATATAATATCTTAATATTATAGTTATTAATAAAGTAGTTAGGTTTATAATAGTTATTATAAAAAAGTAGGATACCTTAATAAAGTAAGGCTAGTATTATTTTTATTAGCCTATATTAAGAATTATTAACTATTTAAATAAATAAGTACTTACTTAAATAT
>JAAOAL010000144.1:0-77583 GCA_013186775.1 Fusarium dlaminii | reverse complement strand
TAAGATATTATAATACTTTTTTATATAAAATTAGCTAGTTTCTAGTAACTTTCTAGCTAGATAGTATATTCTTCTTAGTTATTCTAACTTAATAAGCCTTGGCATAGGCCTTAATAAAATTAACTTTATTTATTAAAGCGGAATTAGTTAATAAAGTAAACTTTTCTAACTCTTATTAATATATAGCCTTTAATATATTAAATACTTTATTATTTAGTGGCTAGAGTTTATAAGAGTAGTATACTAGTAGATAGTAGTAATAAATGTTTTATTTAGAAAGTATATAGCTATCTATTTATCTTTTTATTACTTAGTATTAATTTTAAGATAGGGAAAGTAAAGGATATACTATTATATAGCTTTTATAACTATTTAAAATAATTAGCCTAATATCTAACCTATTAATAAGTATTATCTAGGGCAGATAAACTCTTTTAAGCTATTTAATACCTATATAGTTATTAGTCTACCTATTAGGCAAAGTTATATAATACTAGTTTACTATTTGCTTAAATTCCTTAAGAAACTATTATTTTTATAGTTCTTTCCCTTTAAAGATTATACTAGGAACTAAAGTGCAGCTATTAATAGTAATAGTTTTAATAAATAAAGTCTAATTTCGAGTTTATAGTCCTTTAAGAAATTGTTACGACCCCAGCGTTTACGTCACGTGCCCCCCACATTTTTCTCCAATCACTCGAAGTCCCAACAAGGGTCAATCAGTGCCAAGACTCTACGATCAGCACTGATCGCGCGAGATCAGTACTGATCACTTTGGATCACCACTGATCCCGCGACAACCTCACTGATCGCTTCACAATCACCCAAGTATATAGATCACATTCATTAGCACTTAGATAGAACTTAGCTCACCAGCTATCAATAAAGCATCTTTACATCAATAAGCCTTACACGCATTACTTGATCATTAAGAGACGTGACACTACGCAACGCTCAGCACTACGCCCTACGGAATCTGCAAACATAAACCTAGTACGGACTAGTTTACCTGTTTGGAAAACCCAACCGTCACAGAAATACCTTATACTTTAGGTCTATACTTTTAATAACTAAGCTATTTAGTCCTAAATAAAAAGGATTAGTTAATTAAAGCTTAAGAATTAATAAGGAATAGAAGTAAGTACTTACTAAAACTAGTTATAATACTGCCTTTATTAATATTAATAGTGTTTTTAGGCTTAATTTAGCTATACTGCCTATCCTAGATATTAAAGTATTAATAAACTACTTTAGGTATAAAAGAGTTAAACCTCTTGGCTTCTTAATATCTACCTATCTTAGTCTTTAGGTCTATATGGCGATTAATAAACTTATTTACCTAATTATATTTTAAGTTAGGATATTTATTTTATTATCTTAATAAGCCTATAATATAAGTGTGGATTTAATTATAGGATAGAGTATAGCCTAAGGACTCTTAATAGAGAATTTAGAAAGCTAGCCTATTCTCTTGGCTTTTAGATAGCTATTAATAAGGGTAGATCTGCTCTTTTATGGCCCTATAGTTATAGAGTCTGTTAATTAGAGTCCTTTAAGGTACTCTCTATTTATAAGTGGCTTAAGGGGGTAAAAAGCTATTATTAATAATATCTAATATAGCCTCTGCTATGTTATCCTTTATATATTTCTATTGAAGTCTTGGCCTAGGTATTTTTATATTATTATTAAAAATAAAGATTAAAAAATAAGGTAAAGAGTAATAAGAAATTTAGTAATTAAATTAATAATATTTCTATAGTATAGTATATATAGATTATATATTTTATATAGCCTTATAAGTTTAGAATTATTATATTTAATTATTTTTATAATTAATAATTTCAAAAGAATTCTTAATTATAGACAAGTAGATATTAGCAGTAGCTGTATTTTATAAAGTATAGATATAAAATCGAATCTCTTGTCTCCTATTTCCCTTTATTTATTATCTTTGCTCTGTTTGCTGTATGTAACTCGTATGGACACGGATACCTTCTTTGTTGACATTCTCTGCTGAGCTCGACTGAGTGGAGGCTGCGTGGCCCAAGGCCGAGCCACCCGTTATCCGGTTAGTCAACTCAACCTCATCATCATGGTCTGTAAGCTTAAGCTTATCGCCTCCTCCAAAATACTTAGACCCTCCATATGTAAACATGGGCCCCTTTGAGTTCGACGCAGCGCTCTTCCACTGTTTGGAGCCAGTCCCTGTTGCTTTTGCATCTTGGCTGCCGAACGTTGAAGAGATCTTGTCTCGAACTATATGTCGCAACGGCGCAAGGTGTGGAAGACATGCGGATACAATTGCAATACACGGTTCGAGGTCAGACCAAATGAAGACGGGTCCCATAGCTCTTGTGACGTCCTTGGTCTTGGAAAGCTCAGTGAGGAAGTGGATGCGCACGGCGCTAGCAGCGCAGACACTATTGGCAATAGTTAGTTGAAAGGTATTCATAGCCAAACATGAGTAACTTACAAACCACCTAACATAAGAATGCCAGCAATGCCGATCCTCTTCCTCAGTGACATTTGTAGCCGGTAGATATGCGGTATAGGTATAAGGAGGATATAAAAGTCGTTGATCATGTTGATGATACCAAGGGCGAGAAAGAACGTATTGATGTCAATGCAGGTCCCCTTTGTTCCCGCGAACTGAGTCCAAAAGTGGTCTAATGGTCGACAGACGTTGCCCATAGTGACCCAGACCACTATGGGATACGATATGGAAAGGAAGTACCCGAACTTCATGGAAAGGGCAAAGAGACGCTCCGTGGAAAGGAAAATGCGGCTGTAGAAGAGGAGGATCGAGATCTTGATGACGGCACAGGATGCAGAGTACAAAAACGTGTATCCGAACAGTATCTGTGATTATTAGCTGAAGGGAAAGCTGGATTGAAGGGAACCCGTATTCACCTTGTAGATCTGTTGCAGGCTGGCCAGGTCGACGGCCCATATATGCTTACCTGCACCGTAATGACCACCTGAGAGCTGTTAGTATGAACGTAAAGCCGACCTTCGTGATGCTGGCATACCTGCTATGGCTAAACCTGCAGTCCCTCCCACGAGCGCCTGTGTATAGCATCCATTTGTCAACCACGGAAGCTTTGGAGTTAGGGTATGGATCAGTATTACCATAGAGATGATGATAACCCAGTCATCCCAGTGTATCTTGGTCTGCTGGATATTTCTAGCAGTAAATCGAAGTGCGATGGCGATCAGCGCGAATATCAATACACTGATTATAGCGGCTCTGTCGGAGGCCGCAGTATTGGCACTGAGGTCGACGTCAGGGGGAAGAGGGCCGGCGATAGCAATGATTCGAGGGTCGATCGGGGAATCCATTCTTGACCAGTGTCTTGAAGGATTCTAAGAAGGCAAGCAAACATGCGGTGATTCAATCCGTGGATAGACCGAGAGAATGGAAGTTCAAATGTGTTTGTGGATTATGATAGAAAAGCATGACCACGCCCCGTTTTGAGACAACTGTTGGTAGGAACATGTTTACGGATAAATCTTAATGCATGTGTTTGAGTACAAAGTAATACCGAGGGACTTCCCGAGACAGGCAGCCGACAAGCCAACATATGCAGCTGTTATGGGGTGTCATTTGCTTGCATGAGGAGCTCCCAGGTTCCTTTGCACATTTGATACCAACATGACGTTGCATCAAACCACAACCGCACCAACCAAATACTCTTCCGGGCATTTCCGCCTTGTTCCCACGAGCGTGTGCCGGACCGTGTTCCGTTGTCCAATCGGTTCGCCGTTGGGGACCAGGGTTCGCTATTTCCGGATTCTATTCCTTGAGGATGTTGTCCGTGTTGGGTGACTATGTTGGTTCACAAATCGGGTGAATTTACTTAGGGCAGTATTGCCAAGCTGGTCATGCATTTGATTCGCTCCGTATGATGACACTATAGGTTATTGCGCTGAATGCATCACAAAAGTGAGGTACTATATGCAGGCGTCAACATTGCTTTTAAGACTATGTATTCTATATGGACGCCATACTTGCTCAGCCCTCTCATATTATGCTTTTTTAATTTATAAAAAGATCACGACACTCGATGATAGCTAACGTATCAACTCATCGGAAGTTCTGCCCAATTAAGCAACTCATTTTCGGGGGTCAACTGTCAAGGGCCAACTGTCAAGGGTGAACCAACAGTCTCATATGCCTGTCTGTCGTGGTCAATGTAACATAAAAACACGCAATCGTGCTAATATTTTCAGCACCCCAGATTTCTTACGATTTTCAATTTCTTGAGGCATTGTTCATTCTTCGAAGTTACAGACCATATTACCTCTACCAACATGTCGTTCACTTTGAGCGATGTCCCTGAGCTGACAGCCATTGAGCGTGTTGGGCCAAGGGGCTACCTTCGCTATGTTTTCCCAATGCGGTTGGCAGATGACAGCAATCCCGAAAGGGCCATGGAAATTCTCAAAGGGGGCTATAAAGCTGCCTGCCAGAAAATTGGCTCCATGGCTTCAGAGGCAGTGCCCGATCTCGAAGCCAGACAGGCGAATGTGCTCAAGTTGCAGAAATTGCCCGCTGATTTGATTGGGCACATGGCTTTTAAGGACTTACGAGAACCGGAGAAATATGAATGGAGTTATGAAGAGCTCAAAGCGAAGCATTTCCCCATCTCAGCATTCGATGCCGACCTTCTTATGCCTGGCCCTCTGTGGCCTCAACCAGGGAAACCTGTGCGCATTTCTCTAGCCCAAGCCAACTTCATCCGTGGTGGTGTAATAATCGGGTGGTGTGTTTTTCATATGGTTGGCGATGCCACTACCTATCTCACTTGGACCAAAGTCTGGGCAGAAGAGTGCCGCCGCATCCAGGGACTCAAGATTTCCACTCCAGTTGTTATTGATGATGCCATGCTTGCCGACAGGGCGCGTGTCACAAGACCTTCTGGCCGCAACAAAGGTCGTCCGGAGGACCACCCGGAATATACGATTCTACCTTTTACGCCAACAGGCGCGTCTCCCGCGATGCTGAGCACTACATTCCGTGGACAGGTCTTCTACTTTTCTCCATCAGCGCTCGCTTTCCTCAAAGCCGAAGCATCGCCCGTTCATGCGACTAAGCCAACGGACAAGCAATGGATCTCTACCAATGATGCCTTTTCAGCTCTCATGTGGCGTACTGCAGTCGCCGTTCAAGCACCTATCGACAGCCTCGAAGATGGCGAGAATCCGCACTCTGTCTTCAACATTGCCGTGGATGGCCGAAAGCGTACCGACCCTGCAGTTCACCCTCAGACTCCAGGCTGCTTTCTCCAGTACATCTCTGTCTCAGCGCCGATTCGCGAAATTCTGACTACTCTGAGCCTGGCAGATCTTGCAGTGCTTATACGCAAGGAGGTGACTTTGCGCCTGGACAATCAATTCACAGATGATGTTGTGACGCTTATCGATCAGTTGGAAGATGTAACCAGGCTAGTTCCAACAGCCTTCTTGGACGTGCTGGGGAAATCATCTGTGCAGACCTCATGGGCTGAGTTTGACCTGGCAACTGTGGAATGGGGGCCGTTATTGGGAGATAGGATTGAGGCGATTCGATGTCCCAACACAGGCATCCTGCCTGGCTGCCACGTTGTTCTGCCCACGCTGCCAGATGGTGGTGTTGAGGTGGTATTTGGCACTGAGGGAAGGCTGTTGGAAAAGGTCCTTGATGATCCACTTTGGATGAGGTTTGCTGTGCCAAGATAGTCGTGATGCTCTCAGCGAGCACCCGACTTCCGTGCCCATTTGCCGATCAGTTCCGCGGAACAGGAGCCAATCGGATGTGCTTAATTGCCGAACTTTCAGCAGCAGATAAAGGCAACAATCGCACTGGAGATCGACCTCTGCACTGATCATTAAGGCGAAATTATGGGATAAATAGATTTGATAGCATTAAAACACAGAAATTACATCGTCTGCAATCATTGAATACATCACCCAGGTCGCATCTATCGAGCTATGACCAGATTCTGTCCAATGGCATCCAAGAAAAGCTTCTATTGACCAATCATAGGCCATACAATTGAAGTGCCGAGGAGCAAACAGCACTATTCCCAACAAAGAAAGGCTTCCTCGGAGCTCATCAACACTCTCATCTGGGGTAAATCCGGGGCATCCTACTATCCGACCTAGTAATTCTATCTTGATACAAATACTCACCCTCTACTCCTCAAGCATCCCTACCTCATCCTCCAATATCTCTCCCGGTCAAATCTCACAATCATGGCTCTCACAGAACTCTTGATCTCCCCCTGGGCACCCCTCGCCCTCGCCGTGGCTCTCGTAGCATGGTACATCCTCCCATGGATCAGCAACTCCAACCTCCGCGGTATTCCCGCCCCCTTCCCTGCGCAGTTCACCAATCTTTGGTTACTATCTACATGTCGTCGTGGAAAGCGCTACGAGATTGTTGATCAGGTTCATAAGAAGCTGGGTGTTTTGGTTCGCATTGCGCCGAACCATGTTAGTGTTGCTGATGCAGATGCTATCAACACTATCTACGGTCACGGAAATGGTTTTCTCAAGGCGTAAGTCTAGCTTGCAGCTATAATATTGAGAGTGAGGAGCTAACGAATTAGTGACTTTTATGATACCTTTGTCTCTATTCGTCGGGGTCTCTTCAACACTCGCGACAGAGCTGAGCACTCTCGCAAGAGAAAGATCGTGTCGCATACTTTTGCGCCAAAGTCTGTTTTGGAGTTTGAGCCTTATATCCGACAGAACCTCGATATCTTTATCAGTCAATGGGATCGCATTGCTAGCAACAAGGATGCTGATGGCTATGGAAGCGTTGACTGCCTCAACTGGTGTAAGTGTATATAAACTCAACTCTTGAAACATACTGACATTGTATAGTCAACTTTCTTGCTTTCGACATCATCGCTGATCTCGCGTTTGGCAAGCCCTTCGGTAAGTTTATACATTAACTTGGTCGATATATTGCTAACAGGCATAGGCATGCTCACAACTGGTGCTGACATCGCAGAAGTCAAGGCCTCCCCCACCAGTCCCACCATCTACGCCCCAGCCGTCGAGATCATGAACCGCCGCGGCGAAGTCTCCGCCACTCTCGGCTGCCTCCCCCAACTCAAGCCCTACGCCAAGTATCTCCCCGACCCCTTCTTCAGCCAAGGTCTCCAAGCCGTCGAGAACCTCGCTGGCATCGCCATCGCCCGTGTCAGCGAGCGTCTCGAGCGAGGCGGTGACTCTACCCGCAAGGATCTCCTGGCTCGTCTCATGCAGGGTCGCGATGAGAAGGGCGAACCTCTTGGTCGTGATGAACTCACCGCTGAAGCACTTACTCAACTCATCGCGGGAAGTGATACTACTTCTAACTCTTCTTGTGCGCTGCTGTATCATGTTGTCAGAACTCCTGGAGTTATGCAGAAGCTTTATGAGGAGATTTCTGCTGTTGTTCCTGCCGACGTTGCCATTCCTGACTACGAATCCGTCAAGCATCTTCCCTACCTCGGCCACTGCATCAACGAGACTCTGCGCATTCACTCCCCCTCTGGTATCGGTCTGCCCCGTGAGATTCCCCCCAACCACAAGGGCGTTACTCTCCACGGACGATACTTTGGCCCCGGTACTGTTCTCAGCGTCCCCACTTATACGATCCACCACTCTACTGAGATTTGGGGTCCTGATGCTGATGAGTTCAAGCCTGAGCGTTGGGAGAACTTGACGGATAAGCAGAAGACTGCTTTCATCCCCTTTAGCTATGGACCTAGATCTTGTGTTGGAAGGAACTTGGCTGAGATGCAGATGAGGCTTATTGCTACTACTTGGATTAAGCGATATGATGTTCGCTTGAGACAGGACATTATGGAGACTAGAGAGGGATTCTTGAGGAAGCCTATGGGATTGGATGTTGGATTGGCGCGACGATGAGGTTGTAAAAGGAGGAAATTGCATGTGAAACATAGGCGCAGCGGATTGAAATGATATTTATGAATTTATACTCAAGTAGCCCATCCATCCGTGAATCGAATTACACCTCTAGTGTCGTTTGTACCAGAGAGATATCATTCCATAGGCTCATTGCCTACTGGCCTGATAAGCAGCCATAGCACCTTTCTCACACCCTCTTCTTCCTTATCATCCTTCAGTCTATCCTTATCAACCTTCCTCATTTCCTTCTCATACTCCCTTTCACATTTCTCCCTCTCCCTATCCAGCTTCTTCAACTCCCTCTCCAACTTGCGAGGCTCATCTGCATGCTTCCTTTGAACCTTTGCGAGTTCCTCTTCTATCTTTCGCATCTCCTTCTCATAGTCTTCCCGAGCCTTTCTTGAATCTTCAGCCCAATCCTCATGCGCCTTGGCTCTATGTTTGGTCATCTTCTTCTCCTCCTTCTTTCGCTGTCGCTCACTCGTTGAAGCATGCATTTGGCTTACAAAGTTATCCGGTACATGCAATTCAGGTAAAGGAGTAAGGTCCAGTGGTGCAATCCATGGCTCAAGAGCCTGAAGTCTGCGTTGCTGTACAGTAACTGGAGACTGAGCTGACACATCTTCCAATGGTCCAAGAATCATGCTGTTCTTCTCGATTTTCCCCTCATCGTTGAGGATGGGCATCCGAGCATAACGAGCAACGGCATCTAGCTTCGCAAACTCAGCTTTGAGACCTCTGGGCATGAAGAGTTCTTTGTTCGCCGTGCTGATGCAAAGCTCACTCCGAGATTTACTGATGGCGTATGTCGAAAGAGTAGCTGCCGCATTAACTGAGTTACCGACGATTTGTGCGGTGTGCAGCGGTATCATTGATACGATGTTGCCGGCCATTCCTAGTATCTGGACTGGCGGACTAGCGACGGCCGCGCGGTTGAGATCATCGAGAAATCTGAGGAAGACTTCCCGGGGGAGATGGTATTGGTCTTCGAGGATAGGTGGGAAGGCTCGTAGGAATGGTGAGCCGAGCTTTGAGCTTGTTGCGGGGATAGCGATGGGCTTCTCTGATGGATGAAGCTCAGGTCGTTCAGGTGTTGGGAGGGGCAGAATACGAGGTTGGCGCACATCTGAGAATGTTGTTACTGAAGTAGTTGCACCAAGGCTGGAGTATGGCGGAGGCGCGTCAGGATATGAGTAGTCGCGAGTATCCATCTTTGAAACCATTTATGAACGACATTAATGATGGTATTTACTTTAAGATTGATCAATAGTGACTGCTGAAGTGCGAGCGTTTATATATTAAGCAAGTTGTACCTAGGCCTTCTCATTGCTGACAATGTGAGAGCTAAACCTGAATCAGTTAGTCATTCGAGCTGGAGGCCTGGTGGCATAAGCTTGAGCAAATCGCGATATCAGATTGGCTGATGCCTCACAAGGAACTCCATCTGGAATTCCCTTTCTGTATTAGGAGGGTATCAAAGGTCTTCTCGGCACTTTCGGCAGCTGATCATCTGCACCTCAGTTGATAAGCGATAAAATAGCGACATATGCGAGTGGCTGTGTGAACTCCGGGTTACCCACTATGGCATCCCCTTACAAAATGAGGCTAGTACATATCGGGTAGGGCAGCGCGAGGTACGGACTAGAGCAAATAAGCATGATAAAGTAACTCGTATTAGGTAGAGGCATGATCTAGCTCTCAATGATTACCCTGACTCCCTTACTTCCACTCTCCGTCATCGGAATGAACATGTCATGGTCATAGCGAACATCCCACTCCGTCGTCTCATACAAACGCATGTAAGGCATTACCCTCAAAACCAGAGCAGCAAGAGAGAGGTACAACTCGCACAATGCAAGACTAAGAATAGGTTAGTAAGATTCACAGATGAAGGGACAGTGTATCTTACTTTTTACCAAGACATCCACGACTGCCTTTCGAAAATGCAATCATTGACCTCTCCAGATCCTTTCTGATCTTGTTGTCCTCATCGATCCATCGTTCAGGAGCGAAGGTATACGAGTCTGGGAATACAGACTCATCATGGTGTGCAATGGCCGCTGACATGCCGATTGCATAGCCTCGAGGCAGCACCAAAGCCGCCGGCTTCTTGTTGAACTCGCCACGGTAAACGAGGTCTTCTGTTGTCGGCACGCGAGCTGTGCGGCTGGAAACGCCATAGGATAGACGTAATCCCTCATCGATGACCGCTCCAAGATACGGAAGCTGTTCTAGTGTCGTCCAGGAAGGCAAGTGGCATGGATCGTCAACGACTTGCTTCAATTCATCTTGTAACTTCTTCAGAGTCTCAGGCTGTGATAAGAGGAAGTATGTTATCACAGCTAATGCCCAACTTGTTGTTTCAGTCCCAGCGTTGACGATAGTAACAGCCTCCTCAACCAGACGATCCTGCTTCTTCTCACTATCATCAAGCTCAGATTGAAGCAGATCAGCAAAAATAGTCGGTCTGTCATAAACAATACCTGCATCCAGTTCGTTTTTCGTCTTTTGAACGCGCGAAGGAATGTCGATTTGTAAAGTTCGAATGAGAAGCGCAATATCAGTCGGCAGATAGTCAACAAAATATTTACCCAGCTTTACGCTAGAAACAAGAATAGGAAAGAAGCGGAAGAAGAACACTGGTTTGAGAACTGCGAGAGTAGCTTCACGGTAGTTAGGCTGCCACTGATTTCGAGATAGTAATCCAAAAGCTTCGCCGAAGCAATAACTTGAAATAGCATCAGAGGTAAAGCAGCTGTATGCATGAGCGATTTCGAAAGGTTTGCGATCTTTTTCATCTTTGTTCTCGGCCAAGAGCTTGTTGCAGAGCTTTTGTGCCAGGTCGTGGACTTCTTGTTCAAGACGTGCAATCATAGCTCTTGAGAAGAACTTGGCGACGGGTGCACGTCTGGCGCGATGGAGATCGTGATCAGGGGTACCAAAGGCGTTTCCTGTACCGGCTGCTGAGCCATTCACTTGATGGAAGGGCTTATCGCGTTTGCGACCGCCGACGGCGTATATCTCGTCCGAGAAGGACATATCAGCGCAATGCAGCTCATTGGGATTGATGCGGACAATGGGGCCTGAGATATTATTAGTTTCTTTGGCCTTGAATTTCCGATATGTACATACCATATTTCTTATGCATCTGCTTGATAGCATGGGTATAGCGACCGACGAGGATGACATCGTAGTAGAATTCGGGCAGATATGTTGCCGCGGCGAGTTTTGGACCAGGGATCTTGCTAAGCGGGTGAAGAGGCGAGACATTGTATAATGCCTGCAAAACTTTAAACACAAGCCACGCAGATATGAGAGCTGCTATCCAGTCTCGAGCTGTCAGCGATGACAGAGTGCCCTGAAAGGTTGGCCAACGGGTATCCGCCATCGTGTTTCAAGCCTAACAGTATCACAACGGGGATTAGCGAAAGAACAAGAGGTTCTTAAACAGCGATCGATTGATTTGTTTATTCCTTCAATCACATGATTAATATCCGTCTGCCCTCTCGCTTACTCGGAACAATGTAACCCTTGAAACGATTATTTAGCTCCATGAGGCTATCACCTCCGTCCTCATGGGGCTGAATTCTTCAACTTCGACCCACAGTCCTCCGTGCCAAGGGAACGAGCCTGACAAACCCACTTCTTGAAGGTCTCTTCGTAAGGCTGGCCAGTGAGAGTTGACCTTAATATTGGATCTAAGTTCTTAGTTAAATATCTTCAAGTCTTTAGCTCCGAGCACAAGGAGTAAGCTGCGAACACAGGTTGTTATACTGAATTAAGAAGGTCAAGTTAATTACGGTTCGCCCTCAGATTTCAGTAACTTCCATACCTCTGGAGAGCACAAGACTATTATATTAAGCAAGTTCAAAAATAGTAAACTTACAATATTAGAAAGGTACTTTAGGATTCTAGGAATTGATTTTATCCGTAACCAAAAGTTTTGAGAGTCCTAGACTTTGCACGGAGCGTTAGGTGATCTGAAAGTAAGCATGCCTGAAGATAGATGATTAGACGCAAGGGCTTCATAGGTAGGCAAATCGGCCCTAGAGGCCAGAGAGAAATTGACCCGAAAGCTTAGACATGTATGCAATGCTGATTCGAGAAAGGTATTCATCTCATTATCTGAACCAACGGAAACGTAGCTCCACCAAGCTTCAACCTTTACCGTTGTATTAGGAGTAGAAGTGACGGTGAACATAGCTCTCCCTTTATCTGCTTCAGTTTACAGAACCCTCAAGAAAAGATGTTCCATTAGCTTTAGCGACTAGGTAAAACCGAGGTCTGCATCTAGCTAGTTTATTAGATGGTGGTTTCAATTAACCTAGAGTCTTAAGCAACTGTAGCTACATATGGATACTTTCTCAACTGCCCTACTTTTTCAGCGATCAATTTGTCGTCATATAATACATGGGAAGTCTAAAACATATATTTAAGCTTAAATCTCAAGTTCTGGGTCACATTCTGAAACGTAAGCTGTATGACTAGTTTAGGAACTGCTTGCAACCTTTCTGCCTTTGGCTTAGGGGCTTGTCCATCCAGAGGGACCATAGGTATCAAGCCAATGGCTCTAAGCAAGAACGTATGCCCACAGGCGCCTTAAACTGAACGGCTGATCTGGATAGTTTCACTAGTTCTAGGCTAAGCAGCAACTTTCCTTCATTCATAAAGACCCTTGAACGGAGCACACATATGGTCAGCATTGCATGGTGCATATACGAGAATAGTGGACAGAGTGCTGTTTGAACGTAAAAACACTGAACTACCCCGGAGTTGGTATGAATTTGCGAGGAAGCAGCGGTCAGTCATTGTTTACCTAAAATCTTAGATGCATATGTCCAGGGGCATTCGGGTAAATCACGACCTAGCACGTTACTCGTCAATTGCTTGCCCTCACTAAAACCCGCGGGATAACTTCCATGAAAAGCAGTAAATCCATGCCGAGAAATAAATATTCCATCCCCCTACTCTTCATTGCTTTAACCTCAATTGTGCCTGGCTAATATACCTGGTAATTCTGGCATGCTTACAGGACCCTGCGCCCTAGGGCTGCAGAGCCAAGGACTTGTAAAATCTGGTTCTAGCAATGATGCGCGGAGTATCGCGGCGCAACATTACGAATCAAGGTTGCTCCGACTTGGCTTTAGCAAGGATTCTTGGACTTTGTCTCTATCTTATCATTTATACGACCATGCACTAATACACTTTTGACTGTATTTTACTGCTTACTCTGCTATTATAATTTCATCTCGCTGTTGTCTCTTTTCTTCATTCTCGCCAACGAGAAATTGTCAAGACCAGGTACGAAAACGGGCTACGAAACCATGCAGCTCTCTTATGGAATACTCGCTGCTTTCCTGAGCGCATCGTCGCTAGTTGCGGCCTCACCGACTCAATCCGCTAGCGATCTCATGCTAGAGCTTAACAGCAAGGCAACCAGTGCCCTAAAGACTGCCCAGGCACCGACCAGTCGCAAGAAGTGCACAATCGCCAATGCCGATGTGCGCCGGGATTGGTAAGTTGACCTCCATGATGCATTGAACCGTCGCTAATGTTTAGTACAGGAAAGTTCTCTCGAAGAAAGAGAGAAAGGCTTACATCAATGCCGTTCTATGTCTGCGAAAGAAACCTTCCAAAGCGGACCCTTCTTTCGCACCTGGCGCACGCACCAGATATGATGATTTTGTCGCTGTGCATATCAACCAAACTCGCACCATTCACGCAACAGTCAGTTTTTGTTCTTCTTGAGTTACCAATGGAGTCAATTCTGATAATATTCAAGGGAAACTTCTTCACCTGGCATCGCTACTATACTTGGGCTTATGAAAAAGCCCTACGAGATGAGTGTGGCTACAAGGGCACCCAGCCAGTGAGTGAATCTTGGTAACTGCCTACGATAATAATTTCAAGCTTACAAATGACTGCAGTACTGGAACTGGTTTGAGACTGGCGACTTTGCAACTAACCCTCTCTTCGACGGTTCCGAGACTAGTATGAGCGGCGATGGCGAGTTCTTCAAGCACAACGGTTCTGTTTCTGGCCAAGGAACTATCTTCCTCCCAAGCGGTAATGGAGGTGGCTGTATCAAGAAAGGTCCCTTCGCCGGCGCATCCGCTAACCTTGGACCTCCCTCTCCCGGTATGGACGGAATGGAAGCCACCACTACACCCCTCGAGTACAATCCCCGCTGTCTCCGTCGAGATCTCGGTCGCTACCCGATTGATAAGTGGATGACTCTTCCCAACTTATACAACGTCACGCTTGGCGATGCTTCGCGCAGCATTCAGATCATGCAGGATGAGTTTCAAGGCCGATTTCCAGATCGGTTCTTGGGCTTGCACGGCGCTGGTCATTTCGCCATTGGCGGTGACTCCTCTGACCTCTACTCTTCGTCAAACGAGCCTGTTTTCTTCCTGCATCATGCTATGGTTGATCGTATTTACTGGATCTGGCAGGCGCTGCATCCCAAGCAGGCTCGGGATATTGCTGGTACTATAACTATCGGGAACAGACCTCCTAGTCGGGACGCTTTGAAGTCTGATCCCCTGAACATGGGGGTGAATGCAGCTGAAATCACCATCGACGATACGCTTGACACGTTGAGCGGTTCTCCGTTCTGTTATATCTATCTCTAAGGGGCAAGAGCAAATATTGCATTTCACTGCATTCTTCATCGTGAGCAATAAGATCCGCCTTGTTTCCAAGCGACTCATCCATCAAGTCAGGACAAATCTAGATTATGCACCCCCCGCTCCCACTTGTCATTCTCATAAGCAATGTGAATCAAGTATCACATTTCGGTGAGAAGGAAAGCAACCATACCATAGCTTGATCAAGTCTTAATTGGACATTTGAAGATGATGGCGTGTCATGTTGTACAAATAAATGTTGGGGGAGTTGGGCCATGCCCCAGGTCGGTCAGATTGTCTTCCAGGTGTATTAGTGCCCCACATCATGCAATAAGGCTCTCAGTGCGCATTACAAAAGTGTAAGCTCGTTACTGCCAAGGGACTCACAACTCAACCCGCTGTACAGTATATATGAAACAATACCTTAATTGGTAGGTGTTTATTTACTGCTTGCTATAACTTCTCACGGATCAAATTCCTGTTAATAACTTAAGCGATGGCAAATATAACGCTTAGAATGTCGATGCGAGCGCTGTATACTCTTGTTATTGGCTTTGGGGTCTGGAAGGCCCTTTCGTGGTCACCATTGCACCACTCACGCTCACACTCAGAGCCTGATGCGCTACATTCACTGTACTTTACAGGTTAGTGATCACCCATACACCTCCACCTCCACCTCCGCCTCCACTTCTCTTCTATTTGTATTTGTAATTTCAACCAATTTCCCTCTCAAGATTACACCACGCAATCAAGTTTAACAATGTGTGCAGCCTCAAAATCTGATTGCCTCGGCGACATCATTCGCCGACATAAACCGGACTTGGAGCCTTTTGAACAGGCCTATCGACAGATACATCAGAACGCCGAGCTGTCGGAACAGGAAAGCAACACCGCCCAGCACGTAGCATCGTTTTTAGCTACCCTGGACTTTGAAGTCATTCAGCGCATTGGTGGCAAGGGAGTTGTTGGTATTTTGCGGAACGGAAAAGGACAGACGGTCCTTCTGAGAGCCGAACTCGATGGTCTTCCTATCTAAGAAGATACTGGGCTGCCCTATGCCAGCACGAAACGAATGACTGATAGCTGGGGCCGATATCAGCCCACCATGTACGCCTGTGGTCATAATGTGTATATGGCATGTCTGATGGCCGCAGCGAGTCTCCTCAACAATGCCAAGACCGAGTGATCCAGAACCCTTATTGTTCTATTCCAGCCCAACAAAGAGCACACCGGCGGCGCCAAGGCTATGGTAGAGGGGGGTCTATACGACCGCGTTCCTATCCCTGATATCGTGCTTAGGCAACATAGTGGCCCGTTTCAGGCTGGGAACATCAAAATTCGCAGAGGTCCTGTTCTCGTATCTGCCGACACCATGCATATCAAGATCTATTCATCACTAGGCCATCCGGCTAATCCACAGATTAACATCAACCCCATCAAGCTCGCCAGTAACATCATCATCCAGCTAGACAGCCTGGTTAACGAAATCGCAGGGGATCAATATGCACATACAGGTGTGGATGAAATTCACGCAGGCTATCCTACACAGGATTAGCTATCTCATATCAACTTAACGTTGGATGTCAAGGCTTACGACAATGCAATCCATATATCGCTACTCGATCGCATTGGTGACCTGATTAGGGAGCAGTCGCATAAGGCAGGGGTCAAACAGCCACCAGAAATCTCCATCAGTGCTCATGCACCCTTGACCAACAATAGCCAGCTACATACAGTAGCCATCCATCAATCATTTTCTCACTTTTTTAGTAACGAGAGGCTAGGAGATACGCTACCTAAACATCCTGCAAGGACTTTTCTCGTTTAGCTATAGCATATAACCGACCCTACGTCTTCTGGTTTTTCGGTAGGGAAGATGGGGCTCGATTAGACGACACTATTCGCAACGACAAGTTCTTAGATCAAATCCCCATCAATCATTCCTCGCGCAACGCTCCTCTCCTGCACCCCACGCTTCAGACCGGAATAGAGGCCATGACATTAGCAGCACTCACTTTCCTGGCGGCTGACGGTGACTTGAGCCAAACCAGGGCTGCAATGTAACTTAATGTTGGTCACCTGCGTTGCGCCATAGTATATCTCAGCGACCTCAAACTGCATAGTTATATCTCAACCACTAGAATTTAATATGATAACGTCCAACATTGCCTAAGTCGCAGTCATAATGCTTTCATGCGTCCTCACCGCCTCCTATGGTATCATTTCGTGGCTCTAAAGCGAGTAAATATGCAATACAGTGCGATTTCATCTATCCTTTCGTGTTTGCGTATCATAGGGTACATTGATCAGTGAATACCGTGCCATAGAGTGCCCCTCAACACTACTCCGTATTTTCCTCTATACTATTACAGCTCCCCAATAGGCATCTCCAAATTGAAACCATGGATAATGAGTTGAAGGCCGTACTACCAAAACCAGTTTCCCCAACCATTAAGTTAGCTCCTCCAACGCCTTTCACCTATTCTTAGTTTTTCTTACATACTAATCTGAAGTTTTAGGATTATAATTGTCGAAGATTATTATAAACAAGACTACTCTCGCTCTTTGCTGACCCGGCTAAAGGCTGTCAGTAGTGCTAATCTGTAGACATTCTCGTATACAAAAAGAGCAGCGGAGTCAGGCGATCCCACTATATAGACAGTCCTAAGTAACTCCAGATCAGACTCGGTTTCTTCGCTACGCAAAAACACACGAAAAAGGGTATGTGCTCCGGAGACATAGCTAATGTACCAAGGCGCACTAACTACCTCAGCTACTGTGCCAAAACAGGCCTTTACTGACAATTGGCGTTAGTATCGGTGGTTTAGTTTTAAAACAGGCAAGTCAAACTCACTTGAGTAACGATAGAATCTAGAATGCAACAACTGACGGCAGAATAGGCTATTGCCCTACTAAAGCACGACAACTTCCAGGGGCATCAGAATAACACAGAGGTCCTCAAGGGCCTGCAGGGGATTATACTTGGTATTCCTCATATCACAGATCAACATTCAAACTTATCTCAACGACTGACTTGGCTGTTGCGCTCGAACAAGTCCCTCGAAAAAAAGGCTCCCGCAGCTAAGAGATATCTGGGGGTGGTAAGAGACATTTCAAGCAGGTTTGAAGAGACAAGATTGACTATTCCGGTCATAACCGCATGCGAGAACAACCAGACAAAGATTAAGAAGGGCCTTTTTAAGTCTTCCGAGAGGATACAGGTAAGCCGCTGCAAGGTATCTATCACTTTACCTCGTTTTCGTCTATACGCTGACAATAATGAGACCCTAGGCCAGCCCTTGACAAAGACCTTCATGCGAGGAGAAGGGGAAGTGCTCGCGTTAGATATCAACTACTTTGGAATTTTCAATATGGCTCCAGAGAGCAGGAAGTAGAGGGGCATCAAGGAACTCATCAACAAGTATCGAGGTGCTAAGCTCAGTGACATTTGTGAGCAGAACCAGCCTGAGCTGGATGATGAGTTAGCTACAACTCTCTTTGCTATGGCTCGGTGGGGCGTAGAAACAGGCGCTGATGCCAACGAGGTACTTTCGATCAGCAGGGAGCTCCTCGAAATCCGGAAGCAAAAGTACGACATCAGCTGTAAGTCTGACAAAGAGGTCAACTTAGATGTCCTCAAGGATCTCGGTACGGCACATACAGGCTTGTCACAAGCTCTTTTACTATTAGATAGATACCAGGAGGCATTTGATTCTGCACAAAGATGCATTAGCCTGGAGGCTGTGCTGCCTGAAACTGTCGAGGGGAAGGCCATAAATCGATTTGCCATGATATACCAGGCACTGGCTCTGTTTGGTCTTGAGAGATATGACGAGGCAGCGAAGTTGATGGATGAGATAATTGCTTTTCGGATGAGGCAATTCGGTTCCGATGACAAGAATTCGATCAAGTAAGTGCCCACCGCTTCTGTGATTTCAAGCTCTCTAAATAATTTCAATCTAGGCCTGGCCTCGCTCTCCAAGTTCTCGGACGGATCTACTTCAGCCAAGGACGATACGAAGATAGTCGTGTCGTTAACGTCAAGGCACTGGAGATTTACACAGCTGCAATACACAACAAGAACTATTACAGGGCCGGCACCCACTGATCCATCTAATCTCACCATCTGATCTCATCATCTAGGTCGCAGCAACAGAACAATCAACACCTCAACTGCATCCTTCTCCTTCTGCATTTTTCCATCAGTTCCAAAAATATCCTCAATTTCTAATTTCCGCACTCATCTAAAATGGTAGCCAACATAGGCAACAGAGTGGTGATCGTTGGTACGTACAAACAGCATTTGCTCTAAAGCTTCAGGCTATTCTCGGTCGCTTCTGACACGTGAGTCATTTATTCGCGCAGGAGCAAACCGCGGCATTGGCCTCAACCTCGCGCGCTCTCTCGCGTCTCGCGGTTGGAACGTCACTGGTACAGTAAGGCCTCAGACGTTGAGCGACCCATCAGTGAACGATATAAGTAAATCATCTGACAGCTTTAATAACTATTACATATCCCATGATGACTTAAGACAGCTTAAACAGACTGGGGCACGAATTTTGACTCTTGACTTTCTCGATGAGAGCTCAATTAAGTCTGCCGTGGAAGACTATGGGAGAGGCCCTCTTGATGTTCTTGTCAACTGCGCAGGTTTGTGTCACCTTTAGTAAATCGACAAAGGGAGATCTAATAGCTCAACTACTAGGAATCGGCCCCGAGCCAGATGATTAGCACCAACACTGTAGTATGTGGACTACTTACGTCTGCAGAGAGACATCGCATGAGTCTGACAACAAGCCCAGGGCCCATTTCTCACGACTAAGTACTTCTACCCGAACCTCAAGCTCGCAAGCGGGCGTGTCTACAACCTCTCATCCAGAGGGGCTAGTATATCCAGTAGGCTATCTTCTGAGACTAACTGGTTTCTCACGACTAACTCAGGAATAGATAATATCCAGGGCCAGGATCTGGCTTACCGTCTGTCAAAGACAGCCTTGAACCAGCTGACAGCGACCATGGCTGCTGAGTTCAAAAGCAACGGTGATGGAATTGCTGTCATTGCTATTTACCCTGGCTACGTGGCCACCCGGCTCTCAAGCTTCAGATCTCGTGACAACATGGAAGAGTGCATCCAAGGTGTGGTCCGTGTCATTGAGACTACAGGCATGAGCGAAACCGGATCCTTCGTCAACTGGAAGGGACAAGCAATGCCTTGGTAATAAGAAAATGTCTTAGTCCTGAATATATTGTCCTGTTCTCGTGCTAATATATAATCTAGTCACAGGCTACCTAGATACAATATTTAAGTAGTTCAAAAGGTGAATGGTTTAGTAGATAAGCGCAACTACAGGCCTATCTGAAATCTGTGGCTTGCTGTACCCAGCTAAAATGGCAGCTATGTTGTCAACACTAGTAAATAAATAATACCTCTCGACACTGTCAATAGCGTCACCACCATTGATTGTTCCAGGCTCTTGAGGCTTTTACCAACCGCTTAGCTCCATTGAATAACAGGCGAGGGCAGTTTAGGGTCTACATTAAAGCACTGTTTGCTGAAGAGGAGAGCTCGGGTAAGACATGGCGCTAGGCCCAGAAGCGTCCAAATCAGAGTCATCTAGACTAGCTTTGAGCTATCGATTAGAAAACGTGCTTATTTTGTAACTATTGAAGTCCAGAACTAAACTCAATGTCCCGATTTGTATACACACATGCTATAAGGTTTTCATGGCTGCAGCTGAGCTTGTAAGAGTATGCACCGCTTAGCGCTGTGTGCTGCTTGACCTGTGGTTCGAGGGCATAAATAGTTCTTCCACGCAGAAAGGATAACACAAGGTTGCTGGTTTTGTGTATATAAACCGGCCATACTTCCGATATTGAGATCGCAACTCAGTTCTGCTTCACCATTAACTTCCCTCAAAACACTATCGCGTAAGTAAATCCTTCCACTTTTATGCATATAAATATTTCACCTTCAAAAAGAGAAATTTCAAACAATGACTATCTTTGACGACATCGGTGATGCTTTCAGCAGCGCAGCTAAGGCTGTTATCGGTGCTGGCACAAACGCCCCCCGCAGGATTGACGCTTCTCTCGCCAACAACACCCAGCAGGCATTGACTTGGGTTGACTCTGGCGTCGATCACGGCACCCGAGATGACCACCCACCAGGCACAATCGGGCCTCGGGATACTGGAAAGTGGAGTTTGAGGTCTGACGGGATTCAGACAGGATGTGAGTGCTGGATGGAATGGAGGATTGGTGATAACGGGCCTATCGTGAGGCTGGATTATAATAACCCGTATGTCGGGTCTAATTCTTACTCTTGCGACGTTAACTCAGCTGAGTATACTGTTGAGAGGCAGGGCGGGAGTGGTGATGATGATACTGTTAAGTTTATCGTCAGCAACAAGTAGATAGGATTTCAAGGAAAGGGATACTTTCCATCGGCATCCATTCTTTACTATTAATTTATTCAAAGCTCCCCTTTGTTATAACACCATCAGCCTTTGTCCTTGAGGCCAATGGTAACTGTATACCCGGCGAGGTAACGAGGTAAGTGGTTCTGTCTGCAACAGATCTTGGCCAGAGATAACACAGCTCAAACCTTTCACTCCTTAATCGATAAGGCACACTGATAAACTGTCATTAATCGAACAATTGTTGCTCCCCTTGAACCTTTTGTCACGTTCTGACCGCAATGAACTTAACAAAACAATCATCAAATTGGAGCCAACCCAATCCGTCTCAATCGACACAATAGGACAAGATCTATAGGTAGCACTAACTGCAACGCAAACGATGAAAGGCCGGGATCCGATGGCTGCATCGGCGCGTTGCCAATTAAGTCACATAACATGGTTACATTAATGCTACTGGTGGAGTATTCTGGGGGCATATATGCAACTCTAAAGATCATGCATGATAGTTAAGTTTTGCTCCCCCTAAGAGAGTTAATTTGTGAATCAACTACGTGGTTTCGTTTTACCACAAATAACCACCAGTTATTATTATTAATACTATAAACTATAATATAGTTTATATTATAACTATTAATACTATAGCTAAGATAGATTATAATAATAATATTATTATAAATATAGAGGGTTTTATAGTTACTTAGTATTATATAACAGTATTGACCGATATAGCTATTAGCGTGATTATACCAAATGCAGTTACTGTGACCAGTGGAATAACAACTGCCTGGGACTCCTGAAATAACTCGTGTTTGGCTCTTGGTTTGGCTTGTTTACTAAGAAGGTCTGTTGCTAAGGGCTAAGAAGAAATGTCCTCTTCAAACTACCTTGATATCTAAATACATTAAGAATTAAAACTTACCCGATTTTCCCTAAATCTTCTCTAAATGATGCACAAATCAACCTTAGGGATTCTTCCCCAATCGCTACCACCGAACCATGCCCCCCACCTAGAAGAGGAAGCCCTCTCCTCTTTTCTCTGTCTGAATAGATACCAGTCTCCTCCATTGTCACAGCTCATAGTATAGTGTCCAACGCGCTCATATATCCGAGCCTCTTCAATAACAGGTGTAAGAACAAGGCACTCAATACTCTTCCAATCCGCCGTTGACAAAACCGGTAATAAGAAGATTCTCCGATCCGTTATGGAGTCATCGATGTAATCTGGCTGTGTAGTAGTCCACCCACCCCTTTCTTCGCCCTCAAACGTGATTTGATACTTGCGCCAGTCTGTGTCGGAGTAATCTCGAGGAGACCAGTAAACACGTTTTAGGTAACCTTGAACCTGCAGAATCCCAGAGCCTTGCTGTATATCCCCAGTTGGACGGGACGGGTCAACAAGGTCCACTGAGGCTTGCACAATAGTCATATAGTGTCTGCACCCTGAGCTGCATGTTGTTGAGCTTATATCCGCGCCAACTCCTTTTACTGCCATCCAAGACCAGCTTGGGGCAAGGCATGGATCCGGTCTCGACTGATCACCGCCGACTCCGGGCGATCGCCAGAGTAGTTCGTGAACTAGATTGTTCCTCCATAAGCCGACCAAATATTCATCTCCCAACGCGTGGCGCAGATGCTCTGCTATCCCAGCGATAGCAACAACCTTATCCGTGTCCTTTGTCAGACAAGCTCTCGAGTAAACCCCCGCAGCGCGAGCCCACTTATCCCGGGGCTCAAGGTTGCTTTTGATAGATTGGAGAGCTGTTTCCCCGATGAGTTGACACTGTGTTTCACCGGCCGGAAATGACTCGCAGACCTCGTGTGTTGCGCAGCGGTAGAAGATCTGTTGCTGCGTGAAGTACAATGTTCGCGTTGAGAGAAAGCGCTCTTGAACAGTCCATGCCCTGGAGGATAGATGGCTAAATTCGATATGATTGATCCATAAGCGCTGATCGACGAGACAGTATGGCTCAGGCCTTGAAGCAGGTCCCCATGAACAGTTAATTATAGGTGCTTTCGTTGCCAGTGGACTGCGGTTGCAGAAAAGTCCTTCCCTACTATCACGTGCATGTGCTGCAACGATCGTCAATGCAGAGTTACCGTAGACTTCAGCCATCATGTGTGCTTCAGTCGACCAGTCCTCACTTGAGTCCTGTATGATGCAGAGCGAGTCGATCCAGATATACGAATAGCCCAGCCAGCGACATACAGTGATAGCATCGCGAAAGGTTTTTGGGAGCCTAAAGATAGGCGTTCCTTGGAAGAGATCGACTTTTGTAGCTGCAGTCAGCTTGAGGATATTAGCTCGTCCCCAGCAGTGACTCAAAGCGACATAGGGATACGTCTTAGAGTGATGGTCTTCGTTCGTGATGATGCGGAAGTGGGTATCATGGATCTTGACTAGTCTTGTGGGAACCCAGGCCTTGGAAGGTTTGCAGGCCTGGTGTTTCTCCAAGCAATCCTGGTGCCATCTCTGAACTAAATTACGGCTCGTCGCCGAGTTGGTCGAGGAACTGATTCCGTATTCATGAGACGCGAGATCTTGCCCTAAAGATTTCCAGACATCTATAACAAGCTATTAATTATTTCCATGAAGAGTAATAACTTGGATCTCATACATTCTACGGGAAGTAGGGCGTAGTCCACCGATTCGCCGAATATGTTCTTCGCCAGCGTCGTTGAGACACTCCAAACAGGTTTTGAAGTGCTCCAGTGAGGCTTGGTAATATTGAAAGTCAACGGAAAGTCAGATCTGGCCCGTGCATATTTCATCTGCTGCACAATGTGTGTACAGAATGCACATCGAGCAGACTCTGGTGACGCTACGAGCTCAGCGCTGCTAGGGGAGTGAGCGTTGTTGACCAAGTTACCAGGTGACGATAGGGCTTGAGGCATAGTAAAGAAAACGAAGCATGTTTTACATAACGGTGACCGTGAACGGCGGTCAGAGATTGCGTTGGGAGACATCGAGAGAGAGGTCAACAAGTTTAGTGGACTGGATGTGGTACTGAGGGTAGAAAGGAGGAAGATATAGGCATTATAAAATTAATTAAGGCCGCCATAGCCTGATGGTCTGGGTTTTGGGATAGATCTCAGAAATGGAAAACTTTCCGAAGACTTTCTTGTCTCTGTGTTGTTATTGGTAGCTCAAATGCTGACAGGAGGTACAGTAAGCTTAATGTGTTTCGTGGAAGGATGATAGGATCCTGACACTGCCTGCGGCGCTGACCTGGTTGTTCTATTTATAGGATGTCACACATATCTGACTGGGCGACTGGTGAAATGGAAAATTGCGACCAAGGACAGTTGTTCGGTTCATTAGAGATATTATAGTTCCAGTAGCATTATAAGATCATTCTTTACTAATTATCATCACTGCTCAGTGTTATAAATATAAATACAAAGCACAGGCCATCGCCGTAGCCTTCCCTGTGTTTTACTACCTTGGTTAAGCTAGCCTTTCTTGGCCGAGGGATTAGAGCATCTTATATACTAGCTAAAGAATTATTATCTAGGTTTTCTATTTATTAGCTTTACATTATAGTAACTAGTTAATTTTTATAATATAATATATAAGTTATTAGCTAGATAAATTACTTATAGTTAAAACTTATAGCTAAGAGCTTAAATTAGTAGACAGAACTTAGTATTTTACTAGAGGCAGAAAAAGATATGCTGTGACTGTAACCAGTGGAACAACGACTGTCTAGGGCTTGTGAAACAGCTTCCGATCGCCTTCAGGCTAGCCTCGCTTTTGGTTATCACATGCTAGGAAAGATTGTTAACACGTGTTAAAAGCATTGCCAATGACGTGCTTGACATTCTAAGCAGTTCACTGTTCTGTTATATTTAATTTTGAGCCACAGTGTAAGAGTATGGACAGACAGCGACCCAGCAAAGTCTTATTTAGGAATAAAGCATGTTACTAGTAGAAGAACAGAACTAGCTCTTGGCCATTAATTACTTATTCGTGATTCTGCACCTCGGTATTCCTTTTGGTCCCTAATGTCTAGCCTCCAATGTTACATAGGTATCGCAGGCGCTTAGGCGCAGGGGAAATATCCCAGAACCAATAAGAGGTCTGCCAAGCTGTGACTATGGAACCTGCAATTCAGCTGGACAGGGATCAATAGGAAAACCGAAGAGTTCAGACGCAAAGAAGATACAGAGTATCTTTCTAGGCTTCTTGTCTATTCCAAATCACTGGAAGTATTCAACCTAACTATTCCAAGAAGTATAAGCATGCTACAAGTGCTCGCTACTGTGCTGCGAGATGTAGAGTTAAATGCAGTTTTTGTTATTCCGCTCCTTTTGCCTGCATAATTGCTTACTGCTCCAAAATCACATTTCAGCCCAACTCCGCCACGACTTGGGCACTTATGCATAAGCACACGGGCTGATTACATTTTGTATTTTCTTATCTATCAACATCTCGATTACTATTCATTATCACGGAACAAAACACCTTTCTATTCTCATCATTAAAGTCGAGCGAAAACACCATCTTCAAATATCGAGCTTGTTGATATGGAAGAGACTACTCTCCCCTTGACCGCCAGGTAATCGACCGAACGTCTCTTTTTCCCTTTCTCATCTAACCAGCACTGTGAGTAGTGGCGACTTGTGGTCCAAAGCAATTGCCGATCTCGGGGATAAACTACCCCTAGAGAATTTCGAACATCCGGAGAATAAGACGCTACAGGGATTACTAGACAATACAAAATTATCACAAGAACGCCTGGTAAATAAGTCTTGGTCTTTTAAGCGCAAGAAGGGCGAAGTTGTCTACGTACGAGATCTTCTAGCCAAGGCGAGCAAGTGGATCAAACACTTCATGAGCGTTGTCGACATCGCCGTGCAATGCGACCCTATCCATGCCGGCCTTCCCTGGGCGGGTGTTCGATTTTTGCTAATAGTAAGTACCATCCGCCATTATTTCGATACCGTAATACTGATAGCCTGTCAGGTCGCAACTGGTGACTTGGAGACATACAAAAGCTTATTAGATCAAATTGTCGACATTATGGAGATGATTTGTCGAAGTGCTATAGTTGAGAGCTTTCTTGACGATGACCAGTCGCAAGCTGGAGAAAAGTTGCGCGACGGGTTGATCAAGCTATACACTTCCATCTTGATGTATCTTGCTAAGGCAAACTCTTACTATAAGCAAAACAGATTTAGTAAGCGGATATTGCATCTTCCCGGTTAATCACTAACGAGATCAGAGAGCTTTTTCAAGAACGGACTGCTTGCATCATCTGAGTTTGAGTCTGCGTTTGAAGATATTGAGAAAGCCCAAGCGGAGATAGACCGCGCTGTTGATTTTGTCAGCCTCCAGGGTGAATAGTACAGCAGTTCAGTGGATTCCTGCACTGACATCAAACAGAACAACTGCGCACAAGCTTTCGTCTCAAACAGATGATAGAGACTTTCAATGCTCCGGTAAATAGATGGGACCAAGCACTCCATGTGATGACGGATCATAGGAAAGGTAAGATTTCTTTTTCCATATATCGCTCTCTTCGCTGATTTATCCAGATGAGGAGAGAATGGAAACGCTACGTTGGATCTCAGAGATCAAGTACGAGCAGCATCACGAACAGGCGAAGAGCGAAGTTCTGCAAGGCACTGGCCAGTGGCTTCTACGCGACGCGCTCTTCGTACGTTGGAAGAATGAATGCGCTTCTTCAATTTTATGGCTCTATGGAATTCCAGGTTCTGGCAAGAGCAAACTGGCGTAAGCAAGATACTGCAGCACAAGCGATAATCTAATTGTTTGATATAGGTCTATTGTGATCGAAGATGCTATTGAAGCGTTTCAACAGAAACAAGCACCTCATCCGGCATACTTTTACTGTTCCTGCAACACAGCCGAGCCTGAACGCTCTGATCCTGCACGAATCTTAGCCAGCATCGCAAGACAACTCTCTACCCCCCAAAGAGGCGGCCCAATACTTGAGCCTACAACCAAAGAGTACGAGGAGGAAAGGAAATCAGGCTTCATGTCCGGCCCACTCCGATTGGAGAAGAGTAAACGTTTAATGCTTCAGTTACTTCAGCAATACAACAGTGCGACGATCGTGGTGGACGCTTTGGATGAGATCAACCCCACCACTCGAGAGACCCTGCTGGAGATATTGGAAGACCTTCTCAATGAATCTCCTTGTCTGCTGAAATTATTCGTTACAAGTCGCACGGACCGAGATATCACCTACAAACTGAACAAGTACCCGAATTTGCATCTCTCCTCGGAGCGCAACACGGCAGATATAAACCTCTACATAGAGTCAGAGACAACCCGACTCATCAAGAAAGGCTACCTCTTGAGAGACAGCAACAGAAAGGAAGAACTGTCCAAAATGATCATCAACACGTTGATGTCGAAGGCGCAGGGCATGTGAGTTAGGTATATCAAAGGTCTCAGTACTTGTTACTGATATGAGCAGGTTTCGTCTGGCCAGTTTGCAGCTGAACGATCTCAGAGGGCAGGGGACCGACCGTGCAATCGAAGAAAGACTCCCACAGCTACCTGAAACGTTAAAAGAAACCTACAATGAGATCCTAGACAAAATCCAGAACCTGGTCACGATTGCTGATAGGCAATACGCAAGGAATGCACTCAGCTTGCTTCTTTGTGCTAGGAAACAACTAAAGTCTGAAGAGTTTCTCATTCTCGTCTCTGCAACAGAGAGCGGATCTTCTTATCCCATCTCGAAGGGGCAGCTTCTACAGATATGCCCCCAGTTTGTCATGTTTGACTCTGGAGCCGATACCTTCAGATTCTCGCATCTTACTGTTCAAGAGTTTCTCGAGGTCCAGGAGCTTTACGGATCCGCCTCTTCAAATGGTGTTGCAGCAGAAGCCTGTCTCTCTATGCTTATTGAAAGAGCGACCCAGACCCCGATAAAGACGCTTTTCAAATATCCCTATTTGTTTTGGGCTGAACATGTTCGTGCAGCAAGCCAAGAAAGAAGCCCAAGACTTAGGGAACTGCTAAGCCAGTTCCTAGATGATGAGAGGACTGGATCATCCTTTTATCGCTGGCATAGAACAGTTGAGGAGATCCTAGAACCTCGAGACTCAAGGTTCCTGATGGATCCTGATTCTAGACTGAGACTCCAAGCTGCCATGTCCTATACTCCACGGGTTTTAATTACGGTTTCTGCTTATGGTCTCTTTGGGATCTTGAGCCCTGAGCAGTGGGCAGAGCTGGCGCATAAGTCATACAAAAATCAAGAGGGCGAGTCACACTATGAAGTCATCCTTCGCTATGGGAGTAGTGGGAGTTTAGAATGGCTTTCCGAGAACGATAGTTCATTTGAAGTAAGTGAGAAGTCTATTGAGGTCGCGGCAACAAACCTGGTACATGGAAAAGAGGTTGTGGCCTTTCTGCTTGCCAATCGCACGAGTACTGATATCAAAATTACCGAAAGGATGGTCAAGGCTGCAGCCAGGAACTGGAAGAGCGGAAAAGACATAATGGCCCTGCTTCTCGAAAGTGACGTGATCAAGTTTATTGCCACAAAAGAGATCACCGATGCTATTGCGGGAAGTTTCGGCCGATCAACCTTTCAGCGACTTTGTGATAGGGGTGCGGGAGAGATCCCCATCGGAGAAGGTACATTCATGGCAGCAGCCGACAATTTTCGATACAGAGAAGAGATTACAGCTATGCTCCTTGAACAGATTGAGGGTGAGGTTATCATCTCAGAAATGACCGTTACCGCTATGCTTACTGAATACTCCCGGGGCAAGTTAATCCTGGGGCTCTTACTTGATCATCCAAGAGTTAGAGTCTTGGTAACAGAAGATGTGCTTAAGATTGCGGCTGGAGATAGCGCTATCAATATAAATGGGGAAACATGGACATTGCTTCTGAAGAAACGAGGCAAAGAGGTTCTAATCACAGAGGACATCATCAAAAGTGCGGCTACAAACCGCTTAATGCGCAACGAGCTTATAACGAGGCTGCTTGATGAGTGCGCCCCTATCATACCTACCTCACCGGCAGTCGTCAGTGCAATACTAGGGAATCTCCACAAACCTACCATCGAGATGTATCTGAACATGACAGGGACAAGTATTCACATTACAAAAGCCATCATCGACAAAACCGCAAAAGATCGGTATCGCAAGGATGAAGTGGCACTACTTCTGGAAAGAGGAACAATCAAGGACGAGACAATAGAGGAGATTATGCCGTCTGTCGTGAGAGGGTGTGACGCAACTACCCTCGAGCAGTACCTGGACAGAACGGGGACCCAGATTCAAATCAACGAACAGATCGTTGAGGGAGCAGCCCAAAACAAATTTCATCAAGACGAAATGCTTACACTACTCATTGAAAAGCAGGGCGGCGAGATTCCTATCACTGACTTGGTCACTTGGTCATTGAATCTGCTTTGAGGAATAATGGAAACCACCCCAGGACATTAGAGCTCCTTGTTGAAATGAGCGCTGATACAATTCCGATGACCACTCGAGCAACCAGGATGATTTCAAGACTTGGGAGTGCATCAGTATTTCAGAAGCTCATGGAGCAACGGGCCAGCGACTTTCCGTTCACAGGGGAGGTGATTGAAGCAATAGCAAGTGGTTACGGAGACCATGAGAAGAAATATCGCATCCTCTTTGAGAAAGGCATTGTCGCGACTGACGCAGTTAGCGGGGTGATTAGGTCAGCCCTCAAGAACCTGGATCCATATCTTATACAGCAATTGATCGATCAAAATGGGATTAGGATCGAAGTCACGGAAGAGAATGTTCGCGCGGCGGCACATAGTTGGGTGGGGCATCGGACTGATGTGATGAAATTGATACTCGATAGACGTGATAGGAGTGTCCCTATCACTGAAAGAACCATCATTGCTATTGCAATGAATTTCGAGGCTGTCATTCTACGGCAGATATTTGACGAAGGCGATACCAACATCCGCATTTCACAGGAGCTTCTCCAAGCAGCGGCCGCTAACTATTACCACGGGGAGGAAGTGATTTCTTTTCTTCTTGACAAACAAGTTGAAGATCTCCCAGTTACTGAAGAGATAGTCGAGGCTGCAGCGGGCAATTGGGAGACTGGGAAAGATGTACTAGCACTGCTTCTTGAAAAGCAAGACGGAATGATTCCTGTGACAGAGAAATCGCTGAATGCAATGATTCACTGTCCTACGGCTAGCGAAGGAAAGATTATGCTGGTTCTGGAAAGGTGCAGGACTAAAATCTTCATTACAGAGCAGGTCATAGTGGAAGCGATCCAACTTTCAAGCGAGGTTCTGGAAATGCTGATGGAAAGACAAGGGGCAGACTTTGAGATCACGGAACGAATAGTGAATGCTGCAGCCGGTAGCGGAGAGCTAGGCAAGCTACAAATGGCGATGCTTCTCGAAAAAGGCGGACCGGGGATTCCCATTACAAAGGACACAGTTGAGACGATAATCGACAACGACGATCAGGGTGTCCAAATACTAGCCTTGTTCCTGCAACGAGGCATATCAGTCCCGGTTACAGAAGAGATCCTTGCGAAGGCACGGGAAAGCAGACATCGCAATAAACTGATCATACAGTTCTCCCACTTTGCCAACCTTCAATTCAATGCTCTGGATTTAGTGGAAGAAGAGAAACAACAGGAAGAAGCAGAGGAGAGTGTTTTACAAAAGGGCTTCAACTTCAAACTGAGAGGATGCTGGGGTCATTTGTGTCTTTTTGGTTTATTTATTGTTTTATTATCTCACTACTTAGTTACTTTATAGTTCAATTCAACTTAAAAGATTTCTTTAGTATATCGAACAAATGTCACTCCCTTACGGCGGCAAACTTACCGCATACACTAAGATAGGGGCTTGGTTAGGCCTTATGTTTGGAGGTAAGAGGACAAGATAAGGTCCGCCAAGATTCTCATTCAGCTCATGTACGTCCAGTCACACAGCCCTGTATCTGTGTTCTCATTCGTCGGTCTCTGGCACGGCACGAGTCTGTGCAGCATGGTGGAGGCTGTGCTGGTACTGACCAGTTGCTGAGTTCATACCGTCGGGGCAATCTACCTATAATATTCATTGAATTTTGAAGAAACTGATAAACGCCTGGGCTAACCTGGATGCCTGTTTATGGCTTGAAAGTGCAAATGTAATTTTGTATTGTCGCGCCCGACCTTGCTTTATGGCGGCTAATAAGGACTGAATCACCAACTGATGTTGTTGAGGCTTATGCTGACCACCCACTCGTCATTTATTTTTGGCTGCCAGGCACCCTTGTGCCTTGGGGCTGGAGCCTCTTCCAAACTCTCAACCTACCACAGCTAGGCCTAGCCAATTGATGGATATTATCCATACTGCCAGCATCATACTGTGTTTCGGAACCTGATTAGATCCATGTATTGGTACCTCTGGGTACTACACACCGAGCGTAGCTGATTGACCACAGTAATTCAGGCTGTTCAGCCAGGTTTGCACATTAATTGTACTATGTGTTTTGGAAAGCTCAGCTTTCAAGCTCACAAGCGCGTGCATTGTTTCCACAAATTCCAACCATGGACCGCTAGCCTAACGGGTTATCAGACATAGTGTTTCAATATGGTTGAAAACGAAAATCGGGCTATGCCACCACGTCAACTTCCTGCACTTATGCCATACAGAATCTCACGGTGACATGCCCTCATTACCTCCTGGACACAACGGGGGCCCCTGAAGCCTCGTTCTGAGTTCAGCTGCTACGCGCCGGTTATTCCAGCAACCTGATTCATGCAAGGTGGCGGTGTTTTACACAACTTGCGCTACGGGTCAAATCGGACATCTTTCTTTATCTTTATAACTAGCCAGTATAGTGATAAGACAACTCAGAGCTCATGTGTCCGGTATCGAAGTTGTTCAGTCCGTTCACCAAAGTACAAGTATGGTGGTTTTGCCCATGTTAATTTGCTTAACCCATTCGACTGTGGAACTGACTGTACTCGTGCTATTCTGACTGTCTTCAACTTTAGTGGTGTTCTACAGTAAGCCGGTCCTTACTGCTTTCGAAATAATCTTTACCTGCCAGTTAACACGTTTATTATTTCCCGCGATTTTTAACCGATATCATGCTACCCGGAGCAGTATCTTATATCCTCACACTTTTTATCATCGCTCAACTTGCTACAGTAGTTTCAAGTTACAGTGATAAGGCATGTTGCAATATAGCCCGCGAGAAAAACGCCTTCGTCTCCCCCAACAATGGCAGCACCACTCCTATGGATAATATCGTCTGCGGACAGCCCTACAACGGGTCTTCTCTGGCCGCACCAGACGCTTACGTCACCTACAATTTCTGCAAAAGCGAATGCAGCGGCTGGGGTGTCTCCAGCGTCGAAAACGCAGACCAGTGGGTAGGGCCAATCGTCCAGTTTATCCTGCCATCCGTCATCTTCAGCATGAACATCCCTCGGCGCTTCGAATTCGTTTCATCCCAGTGGCTCGACATCCTAATCTTAAACAATCGGCGTGGTTGGAAACGAGCCGTATTGTCGCTGTTAATGACGTTTCCGGCACTGCTGTTTGTTGCTGCGGACACCGTTATATGGGTTATGACTATCATGTGCATGGCAGGTCCGATGATGGTTGCCGGCCTGCACGAAGCACTGCTCGACTTCAATATATTGAAGGCGTTGAAGAGGAGGACTTATATCCCGGAGAGATTCGTTGCTGAGCTAAGGGCACCTAAAGAGATCCCTCTAGACCCTATGGGCGCCAGCATGGTTATAAATAATGTGGCGGGGGAAATTGAGCCCAATGACGATGACGAAGGCCTAGATGGCTTGAGGGATAAGGTAGAGCTTCTGGTGACCGTTCTTGCTGGCAACCTTCAGCTCGAGGCCTACGAGCCCTGGCCTGAAAACCTGATTGTGTTGATTTCTAATGCGCTACTGGCTACAGGAAGACGTCGATTCAACGCTATGGCATCGCTTCCTGCCCAGACACCTTCATACTTGTCCCTATCAGACAGAGCACGCATGCTCCCCAACAATGAGGCAAACCAGAACTATCCCAGCTTATCCGAGCAGCTCAAGAGGCTCATGACGGCGCAGTCTGCTTTCGGCGCCATCGTCGGGGCAGCGGTCGTTTTCTACCTCGGCGCCTTCATCTACACCATCCTGGACCTACTAGGTGACAAGAGCAACCAGGATTCCGCCATCTCTCTAGCCTTTGGTGTCGAATGGATGACTATCGTGCATGTCGCAATCGTCAACGGGTTTCTTCTTGCCAGCAATAACCCTAGTCCAGTCACCATGCTCATAGGGCGACCGCTTTCGACTCGCAAGCCACTGAAAAGAAAGATATTCCCTCCCATCTACGATGGTATACTCCAGCCAGTGTTTATGTGGCGGCGGGGGGTTAATAAGATGGAGTGGCTCGAGAAGTCGAGAGCGTGGCGGCGTGGCGATCAACAATTCATGAACGACGTCCGAATCAAGAAGCGGGATTATCTAGGCTGGATCATACTGCCCACCATCATTCTTATTTCCCTGCTGCCGGCGGCAGGGGCCGTGGTGGCGTGGCAAACTCCCCCCAGGGGTTGGGGCTGCCGGTCACTCAGCTTTGTCACTTATGCAGGCTTCCAGATGGTGCTTACTCCGTTGTACTTCATCATCACAAGCAAGACGGAACGGAAGACAACAATACAGCGGGTAATCCACTGGCTCTGCGTTCTAGTGTTCAGCGCCACGGTTTTGCTAGCTCTCTTCACTAGCATCGCGACGACTATCATGCAGATCATTGGGGTCTTTCGGAACTGCTTCTGTTACGTGAACAGCGGGATGTGGCTCAACCTGAACAACGCTATCGTTAATGTAGCTTCTGATACGAAGAACCGGAGAAATTCAGGCGACGGGTGGATTGTTATGGGAGGAGTTGCCACCATTTTCATGGCAGTGTGTTCTTTTTTCGGGTGGTGGTTTCAGATGAACATCCGAGTCTCTTTCGAGGATGCGATTAAGGATATCGATGAGTTGTTTTAAATCGATCCATAGGTATGGGCTGCATTTTATTGGAATCGCCATCGCCTGGCTGTATATGGCGCCTTTGATGTTGGATTAAATATTCTAGCCGAGCTTTTAGATGATGCAGTTAAATTAAACCTGGTATGGTTGGAAGATGAACATTATAGATCCAATTTCCATATAATATCACTCTTTAACAATTGCTATCGACCTTAGATCCTGTGATATAAATACAAAGCACAACCCATCGCTATAGCCCTCGCGCATCTTATCAGAGGTCACTCCCTTACAGCTTATAGGTTCCCATCTGTCGCGGGCTGACCTTGTTATGGAACATGTGGTCAATCTCGTCATATCGTCTGCCCTTAAGCTCCGGAACATAAACCCAACTCCAGATAAAGCCGATCAAGCCAAGACCACCAAAGATGAAACCAACCTTGCCCTTGAGATTACCCTCATCAGGGTTAACCATATACGGAATGGCGAAGTTCATAGCGATACCCATGACAGACTGAGTGGCAGTAGCAAGCGCCATCGTCTTGGCCTTGAGGTTCAGCGAGGCTGTCTCACCAAGAACAGCGAAAGCCATGGCTCCGACGGTGGCGAAGTAGACGTAAGCATAGATGACTGTGCATGCAGCCTGCACCCACTTGGCAGCTGAGGTAGGGACTACATCCATAATACCGATGAGGAATAGGAGGACTGTGAGAGCTCCCATGCCGGAGAGGAAGACCTTGCGACGACCGAAGGAGTTGACGACGAACCAACTGCAGATGTTGCCGAGAACACCGCATGCCGTGACGCCGACGCCGAGATCGAAGCTGCGAGAAGTCTCAAGACCGGCGAGTTGAAAGAAGTAGGTTGAGTAGCCGAGGACAAAGATGATGCCGACGAAGTGTTGGCAGACAAAGACGCCCATGCTGATCATGGTTCGGATAAGGTCGGTTCCCTTGAAGCACTGGATCCATGATGCTTCCTCAGCAGAAGCAGCCTGTTCCTCGGCGATGGTCTCCTTGATAGTAGCCAGCTTGGCGTCAATGTCGACACCAGATCCGTAGAGTTGGATGAGTGACTTCTTCGCCTCCTCAATCTTTCCCTTTCGGACAAGATACCATGGAGTCTCGGGAGCGAAGGGCAGACCAGCAGCAAGGATAACAATAAAGATACCCTGCGTAGCCAGCGCACCCCTCCAAGCCCAATGATCCGTCCTCTCACCAAAAGCCTTAACCACACCATTCGACACCAACTGACCAATAGCGATTCCAAGGTTAACACCCGCAGTAGCAATACCGCGAAACACAACCGGTGAAATCTCCGACGTCGCCAACGGTGCAAGTGTCAAGAAGAAACCAAGCCCAAGACCAATGATGAGCTTAGACATGAGGAAGGCGACGTTGGTGTTGGACATGCACTCTCCGATCGTACCGCCCGTTGCGAGGAGGAGCGCCATGACGAGAGAGTTCTTTCGGCCGACGTAGTCGCAGATCCAGGAGCACATGAAACCGCCGAAGAAGCCGCCGACGGAGCTGATGCAGTTGAAGGCGGTTTGCCAGTCGGCGGGTAGGATAGCTTCGCCGTTTTCGACATATCTAGGACGAATTAGTGATGGTTATACGGAGGATCGGATGACGGGCGTACCCAAAGTCACGTCGGAAAGCGGCGACGGAGATCATGGCACCGTTGATCTGAGCATCGAAGCCCCTATAGTCAATAGTTAGTGACTACAAGCCAGGACGAAAGGATAGACGTTTAACTTACCAGCCTACAGCTGCGATCGACCAGTAAAAGCACCACCAAATGATAGCGGGATGTTGTTGAAAGCACTGCTTGAGCGTCAACTCATGCTCAGCCTGACGATCTGCCTCTACAGCATGGCTCTTGGTATCAATGAACTCAGTCCCAGACACCTTGGCCTGGAGTTCAAGATCTGCTTTGCCGGTAGTATTCGACGTCTCCATGATTGATAGTAAGCAGTCAATAAGATAAAGTGGAAACTGATGATGGATGCTGGTGATAAAAGATGGGGTCAACTGCCGAGTCTTATATACAGCTGCATAACCAAGTCATGAGGGTAGCATCATCAATAGTTTCCGGTTAAAGACATGCCATACTCGCACTTGTTGTCGGGTGTGACATGGCATGACAAGAAAAAGAAGCACGAAAATCATGCGCAGAAAAAGAATTAGCTTTAGCTAACACGGTCTAGACCAGTCTGGGGTTTGTGGGGAGACCGAAAATCTGGGGATGCTGAGCTTACCCCAGTTTGGCTGATACGAGCGACATTCCCCGATGGAAGCCCACTTTCCGGCGTCACGAGTCAAGAGGTATAAGGAGCGATATTCCCCGACGTAGCATCCACTTTGTTTCTCTCCTCCTCCACGTTTCTGCACATTCATCATGTCCCCGCAAACATCAGACATGTCAGCTGAAGCGGATCGTCGGCCGGGGAAGAGACCTGCGCCAAGGGGTACAGCGTTTTATCCCCGCAAACGAGCCAACACGGCATGTCAAGTGTGTCGCGCTAGGAAGACAAAGTGCGATAACCAGAAGCCGGCTTGTTCGTACTGCGTCAGTGTTGGGGCGACGTGCATTCAGTCCCCGGTTGATCTATCGGCGTTTGACCCTGCGAGTCTCAAGATCTTGGAGCGGTTGGATGAATTGGAGAAGTTGATTCGTGAGCCGAAACCTGACGCCACCATTCAAGATGTTGCGCAACATGAGACAGAGCTGTTGCCCGAAGAGTCTCCTACACAGTTGTCCCCAGAGAGTCTGGGCGACATCTCCCTACGAAGCATACTCCCCGAGAAGATGGAAAGCCTCCTCCTCTGGTCCGTCCTCTCCCGCGACATGTCATCCCACACAACCCTCCACCCCGATCCCCCCCAACCATCCCCATCCTATTCCCCAGGCTGCACATCCCTAGCCGACATAGCAGATCTCGACACCCAAGGCGTAAAAGCCCTTCTCGACAACTTCTTCGATCACGTGCACTGCAAAAACCCCATCCTCGAAGAAGCAGCTGCTAGAAAAGTGGTTCTCAACGTAGTCATCGACGGGATCGATTGGTCGCCTGGATCGTGCCTAACACTGATTATCTGCGCGCTGGGGAAGATTGCGACGCCGCTGGATGCGAGTTTTCATCTGAGGGCGGACTCGACGCCGTATTTGGAGGCGCAGGCGCTGTTTCAGGCGGCGCAGAAGAGGATTGGCACGCTGATGGCGAGATCGGATATTATTGGGGCGCAGTGTTTTTTCCTGTCGGGCGTGTTTTTGATGAGTACGTTTAGACCTTTTGAGGCTTGGCGGTATTTCTCGCAGGCGTTGGCGATGTGTCAGACGTTGCCGTTCCTGCAGAGGGCTCAATCGCTTAGTGCGATGGATGGGGCAGATCTAGCGAGACCGGAATTGGGAGAGACGCAGCAAGAGGCTGTATACTGGTCTGCTTGGAAATCTGAGCGAGAATTACGAGGAGAACTATCACTTCCAGACTTTAGTATGCCTTATTCTTCAAGCGTGCTATATCCGCCATTCTTTCCAACCCCTCCTCATCCCTTGGAGTCTACCAAAACCACAGCATCAAGTCGTCAACACACAGCGTGGCTATTCTACCTCTCAGAAATATCCCTCCGACGTCTCTCCAGCAGAACATGCAACGACATCCTCGAACTCCACCGAGCATCAACTTCAAACCTCGACTTCCTCAAGCAACTCTCCCTCCTCATCCCCGCCTACGAAACCCAAGCCAACGAATGGGCCGAAAGTCTCCCTCCCGAACTCTCCATCGCCTCAGCACCAATCGATGACAACGTATGCTGCTTCGTTCTCCGCGGGCACTTGGTGAACTTTTTTGAACGTCTCTACTGGCCTTTCGTAATGGCTCATCTCGCTGCCTTGGAACGCGGTGTAGCTACACCAATTCCCGGGCGCCAGTTTGTAGAAAAGGGCTTGGAGTATCATGTTCTTAACGTTGAGATCAACGAAGCGGGGTTCTTACATCGTCATCACGGGACCTGGCTCATGATTCGAGCTTTGGTCCGTTCCGCGACGGTGTTGCTTGCAGCGCGGCTCTTGGGATCGGGAATGCCCGCTGGGTGGAGGGATGCATGTGAGAGGATTATGCAGGTTTTGAGGGCTTGGGAAGACGATGTCCCGGGATTGTCGAACCATCGGAATTTCTTGGAGGAGGTTTTGCATGGACTGAACGTTTAACATATGATGTACACTAATAAATTGGTTCAAGCGTACTTCCCCGTGTTTTGGCGAGTAATGGTATGGGGATCCCGGGGTAATGGTTCGTAGTGGTGTCGTGGCGGATCCTATCGGGGAGTGTCGCTCGTAAGAAACACTCCACTTTCAGTGTACGGACTATTTAGGTGAAGGCTGTAATGTCTTTCGGAAACAAGCAGACCTCACAGAGCATCGCTCGCATCAACTACTTCGTCATCGATTCACCATTCAATCTCCCATTTTCCCCTCCTTCATAGCAACATCTCACACTCTCTACCATGGTCGCAACAGCAGACAACTCCGGCTCCTACGAAGCCGTCCCCAAAGCCACCCCTCAAAAACCATCAACATGTAAAATGCTTCATACCGAGGGCAGTCGCATCGCCGACCCCTCCGGCAACACCGTCATCCTCAAGGGCGCTGCCATCGGCGGCATGCTCAACATGGAGAACTTCATCACCGGCTACGCAGGCCATGAACACCAGCACAGACAACAAATGGCCGAAGTCATGGGTGAAGAAAAAGCAAACTTCTTCTTTGACAGATTTTTATACCATTTCTTCACAGACTCTGATGCCGCTTACTTTGCGTCATTGGGACTGAACTGTATCCGCATTCCGTTCAATTATCGTCATTTTATCGATGATATGGATCCCGATAATCTCAAGAAATCCGGGTTTGATTGGTTAGACCGCTGTGTGGATATTTGCGGAAGGCATAACCTCTACGCTGTTCTTGATCTACATGCCGTTCCTGGAGGTCAGAACCAAGATTGGCACAGTGATTCTGGACTTTCACGAGCAGCGTTCTGGGACTTCAAGGACCATCAAGACAGAGCTATTCAACTCTGGAAAGCTCTCGCAGCTCACTACAAAGGCAACCCCGTCATCGCAGGCTACAACCTCCTCAACGAGCCCGCCGACGAAACCAAGACCACATCCGGCCAATACGGCGCCAAGCTCGTAAAATGGTACGAACGCACCGAGAAAGAAGTCCGCGCCATCGACCCTGATCACATGATCTTCATCGACGGAAACACGTACGCAATGGACTTCCGCGCCTTTCCCGAAAATCCCCTCCCCAACGCTGTGTACGCTTGTCACGATTACAGCTTCTACGGGTTTCCTCTTGGAGAGCAGTACGAAGGCACAGACGAGCAGAATACTAAGCTGAGGAAGAGCTTTGAGAGAAAGGTGCAGTTCATGAGGGAGAAGAACGTGCCGATTTGGAATGGAGAGTTTGGCCCTGTTTATCAGAATGAGCATAAGGAGGGAGACGGAGCTATCAAGACCAACGCCAAGCGCTTTAATCTGCTACAAGAGCAATTGGCTATTTACAGAGAAACAGATGTTAATTGGTCAATCTGGCTGTACAAAGACGTCGGCTATCAAGGCATGGTCTACGTCGATCCCGAGTCCCCTTACATGCGCCTCATCGCGCCCTTCATCGCCAAGAAACAGCGACTTGGTCTTGATTTCTGGGGTGTCGTGAACAAAGATGGCGTCAAGCACCTCTACGAACCATTTATCCAAGGTTTGAAGGAGGAAGTGCTGGAGAAGTACAGAGATACCAAATATCCAAAGATCTGGACTTTTGAACGACAGTTTGAGCGCGTCATTAGAGAGTGCTTGATGAGTGAGTATGTGGGATGGGAGTTGGCGGAGTTGTTTAGGGATAAGAGCAAGGAGGAGTTAGAGGAGCTGGCGAGTAGTTTTTCGTTTGAGAAGTGTGTTAAAAGGGATACGCTTGTGGGGATTTTGAGTCATGATTCAATGATCTCGGCTGGGAAGCAGTAGAGACACATGGGAACTGGGATTTCATTTTGGCGTTGTTGGTTCTAATATGGTTGCAAGACGTAGTGGACGGGGTTACATCTCATTGAATACGAACTGCCTGCTCCCTTGATAAGTATTCCATGCCATCACGCATCTAAACTCCTCGATCAATAGCATCCACCCCATCAGCCAAGTCCTTGCAGCTCAACACGAAGCCCCAGCCCCCTTCACAGTTATACTCAGTGCACTTCTTGGCAAAGTCAGGACTTGTCATTGCACAAGCATCACTGAGCATCAGGCAATCCCAACCCTTGGTGTAAGCGTCTCGAATAGTCCCAGCGACGCACTGATCCGTGTTCTCCCCCGCAAACAGCAAAGTTCTGATACCTCGCTTACGTAGTGCGTCTTCGATGCCAGTTCCTCCCCAGAAACCTGAAAGTCGATTCTTGTTGATGTGAATGTCTTGCGGCTCTGCGATTTTCTTTAGACTAGGATGGAACTCGGTGTTCCACTGATCTCGCATCATGACTCGACCCGCGTCGATGGGTGTTCCGTCCTCACACTTGACTTGTCCAATTTCGGCGCCGATACTTCCCAGGAATGTGGGTTTGATAAAGTTCTTGTCGAGAGGAAAGTCAAATCCTCTTGCGATGCTGGGTGGCATGTCGTCTAGGTCGCTATCTTTCACACCCCAGCCAAGCCATACAACTGGTATACCAGCCTTGCGACAAACAGGAATGACCTGCTTGACGAGTTTGTCGACAATCTCCAGACCAGGGCTTTTGGGGGGTCGACCAAGCAGAGGTGACAGGAAATAGTTCTGCATGTCGATGACGACGAGAGCTGTCTTTGTAGGATCGATCGTGGCTTTCTCAGCGCGCGTGTTCAGAGTGATTCGAGGATAGATAGGTGGTGTATCTGGAGTTGGCGGGTGGGTAAGGTCGAAACCATCTTTCTTGGTCCAGAGCCAGAAGTTGTTTTTGCCGCCGATGATCTTGACTTTCATGATGATGAGTTGAGTGTGAGAGGTGTGTAAGATGAGGAAGATTGATGCTGGGTTGAGGTAGCTGTGGAAGGAGGGGCAAGGCAAAGATGTGGCTGCGGTGAATCAGAGCCTATTTGAAGAAAGCCTGACGTCAGAGTTCACAGCATAAAGAGCTCAAGACGCCAATGCCAACGGCCCTTATTATTTGGGCAAATTTAGAAAGCATTGCGCTTTGCCAAAGAGAAATGCTTAACAGCAAGTGAAACAATGTCCTTTACTAAGGATCCATTACACTTCAATAAGCTAGTGTTCAGATAACGTTCACTGAACATTGAGTAGCCTCCATTGAACACACCTTTCTCACCAGTATCTCACGTACTTGGAGTATTTATACTTATCGACCCCATTTTTAACACATTTCTAACTTCCAATTATAATAATTTCACGCATACCTATTTCCATAAGAGATTTCGTACGATACACTACCAATCATGTGTACAGAGACTGTTAATACATGGGAGTGCACAATATGCCGCAAGGACTTTAAGTCAAGGAAAAGCTTCACAATGTGCAGAGTGGGAAGAAAGCAGAATAAATGAGGTGCTTGCGAAAAGTATAACATCTAGCATGAATACTGGAAGGACAAGTGCAGTGCTTGTGCAAAGAAGAAGTGAGGTAACTCGGCAGGCGCTCAGTTGAGAAAGGAGTTAGACTTTAATGTGATCGATATTGATCTTTCTTATTCCGGTTGTCAAATAATACACTGTGAACTAAAGGTTGGGTCGGGATAGCATCAGTTAAGACGCGGGTCATCACCTATCCTTTACCAAGGTCTTTGTAGAAAGTGCATAGCTAGATATGTTTTCGGCCTCCCATCAAACCTCTCAGAAAAGGGGCGTCTAAGTCATATTCTCGCCTGATCAGTGAGCAGTCCACGAAGTATGACACCTGCTCATACTAGCGGCATGGAAGATTTTCACGTGGATATTCACGGCTCTACAGCATGATTTCAAGGTATATAAGTTCTGGCCCTCAGCCTAGTGCACCGCAACCCTTCCAAGAATATTCCCAACTACCAAAATATAAATCGAGAAACATACAGCAGACATCAACCATGTGCATCGAAGAAGTCAACAACTATGAATGCCCCAAATGCGGCAGAGATCACAGAGCCGACAGAGATTATAAAATGTGCAGTACCGGTCGCCGCAAGAATAAATGGGGCGCCTGTGGGAAGTCTTCGGTGGAGCGACATAATTTTAAGGAGACTTGCCCGGCCTGTATCGCGAAGGCGAAGAAGCGAAGCTAGGCACACCATTGTGAGGTAGTTGAAGGAGATATTTTCCCCGTGATTAGAGAAATGTTGTTAATCGACAAATAAAACTTTGCTGTATATGCGATGTGATTAGTTTGTACATGAATTATCTATATCGCAAGCACGCAGCTAGCATATAGACGTAACCCCGAAGCGACCGAGACGCCTGATCCGGAGTCTTGTTTTCGTGTATGTTCCATATGACATGGAAAGTTGCCCTTCCCCTCGATAGTCTGTAAGATCTTCCCCATCCATAGAGATAGTGGCAGAGCCTCCTCACGCTATTGCTGTCTTCGCTCCTCGTCGAGCAGTGGTCTTGGTTCAGCAGGAGCTTTCTTCTGCAAGCTGACCCAGATAGCTGAACCAATGATCAGAGCACTGCCAATGAAACTGGTGATAGGAGGCGTAGTTCCCCAGACTATTCGCTCGATGATCAGCGCGAAGACCATCTGAACGTACTGTAAATAAGTTAGTAACGTCGCGAATGTGTTGGCAAGCAGGTACTTACGATAAGATTAGTGGCTCGACCAGCCTTTTCTCTCTGAAGACCCTCTGTCAGGAGAAGCTGGAGCAGAAAGCCAGAGATACCGATCGAGAGAAGTAGACACCTAATGATATAAGCCCTGGACTAAGGTTACGGATGAAATTATATACCATTCAGCGACAGTCTTGGGGATCTCAAACTGCAGATCAGGGTGAATCATGATGATGAGGAACGAGCTCACGGTCGCAAGCACAGCGAAGTAATTAACACTGATGAGTGAATGAGCCCGCTTGCCGATCACGCGGATAGTCGCATACGCCGTCGCTGCTGCAAAAGAACCGAAGATGGCACACAAGATAGCGATGGTGCGTTCTTGTGGTGTTGCCTTTACCGGCGGTAGGATACCACCATCGGCAGTGAAATCCGAGTCTACAGAACGGGATTCCAGTTCCGATAATGTTCGCCAGCTTTCGGGGAAGAGGAAGGCTGGGCGAGCGACGAAGAGGACGCCAGCGAAGGCGATGAAACCTGCGGTGGCCTCCTTGACGGTGAATGGTTCCTAGATACCGGGTGAGATGAAATCGTGTTAGAGCGTTGACAAAAAGACTTACGCGCAACGCGACCCATGCAATGAAGGCAGTGAGGGTCGGGACAAGGAAAGTAATAACCGTTGCATCAGAAATGTCAAGATACGACAGTGAATCTAAGCCAGCACATTAGCAAAATCCTCTCCTCACACCAGGTATCATAGAATCCTCACAGTAAAGTCCAAAAAGCCCAGCTGATCCAGCAAACCCTCTCAGCACCAATAAACCCCTAACCTCCTTCGGCCCCAACGGAAAATTCGGTACGTTTTTGGACCACATATAAACAGATCCAATCAGCGCCGTAGCCAGCATTCGAACAAAAATGATCTGCAAAGCGTGAAACTTTGTTTCAAACCCCGTTTCAAGAAGCCGCGTTGTCATGGACATCTGAGTTTGTTAGTGTGACCGTTTCATCGGGTACGGGAGTGGCGTGCTTACGATTGAAGCGAATAGTTGAGCGACTAGGACGTAGAATAGGCCGATATTCCGGGAATAGAAGTTCTGAAGCTTTTCGACGAATGTTGAGTCGGAGTCTGAGCTTGTTTCGGAGGATGTCTCTGAAAAGTCTGAGCTATTGGCCGCTGAAGCCAGCAGAGATGAAGCCTCTGACTCTCCATGTTGATTGGCCTGTGTCTTGTTCTGAGAGTGAGACATATTCAAAGTCCTTCTGAGAATAAAATGTGAAAATAATTCTACGGCCAGCGCAGTTAATAGTCCCCTGCAATTAACTCAGGTTAAAATTCACAGCCCGTGTGATAGAAGCATAATAAGCGTAACGAAGGGAACTGAAGGATTTTCTCCAGTTGGTCCCGTGGGCGAGTGGCGCTGAGCCAACTAAATACTTAGCTGAGATTGGACAGTTACGGACCCCACGAAAGGGGGGTTTCCACCAATCGCGGCTATCATCGCTATGTGAAACTCGGGTCATTAATTCTTCCGTTGTCTTGGCCATCCTTAATCTTGGTCGTGAGAACTTCAATTTGTCTCTTTCTGATATATATTGAGAAGATATGTTATGCTCGACTTTGAGTCGCAATCATATAACTTATGTTTAATAAGTTTTAACATTGACCCACGCTTTTGGCAATGCAGGGCTTGCCTCGTGAAGCCCGGGTGATGATCCTGCTTACCCTGTATCAGACTCCCTCCGCTAGTAACAGTAAACTTCAGGGGGGTTGCATAAAATAATATTTCATATACTTGATACTAATTAAAGCTGCATATTGTTTTTGTATTAAATTTATGTGGGCAGAAGCTTTATCCTTATTTAATCTGAGTAAGGGATGTTGGTTCAGATATTTTAAACCTGTGCAGCCACTCTCGAACCAAAATAATGCGTTAAATGACGGTTATCAAAACTACAACACCAGCGAAACTCAATATCAGTGATAAAGAAGCTCTCTCAACAGAACCACTGTTGCCATCTGAGCCTCCACTTCCTGCAGTAGCTGTCACCGTAGTAGTACTGTCCTCCCCGGTTCCAGCCGGAACCTGAGGCTCATCCGTCGGTCGATCTTGTGCTGAAGCTCCCTCCTCAGAGCTCGTTGTTTCAGCCGGAGTAAATGACAAAACGCACTCAGCATCAAGAGCTAGAGTATCGCCGACATCGTTGGTGACTTCCATCTCAGGACACGAGAACGTCGCATCCTCGCCTTGCACCGTGACAGTCTTTGTGCCAGTTTCAGTCTCAGTCTCGGTCTCCCATTCTGTTCTTGTAAAAGTGGTAAAGGGTGTACAGGAAACTTGTCTGGCAAAGGGGTTATGTCCTCTGTTGACCTGGGCGGGCGCCATCGCGGCATCGCGACGAAGACGAGCAGCGCTATCGTCAGTGGTGGTAGCTTCGGGGGGTTCGTAGTGCAGAGTGCATCCCTTATCCAGCTCAAGTGTTGCGCCTTCGTCGTTTGTAGCTGTCATAGGCACACAAGTAAACTCAGGAGCGTTACCAGTATCAGGCTCGATGTCAGTTGTAACTCGCACAGTCTTCATCTTAGTTGTTGTGACTGTATCCGTCGACTTGATCGTCTTAGTGGCAGCAGGACAGGGCTTACAATACCCATTCGAACCACAGTAGCCAACAGATCGACAGCACTCTTTTTCGCAGCATGTAGTACCCTTTAAGCACGAGCCATTCTTGCAACACCTTTGAGTCGAAGGATTGGCACAATATCCAGTTGAACAGCACTCACTAGACTTTGGACACGCCCAAACAGTTCCAGTGCCGGTACAACAAGTTGTTGTTCGTGGGTTATAGCACTTGCTATTTCCACATCGCTTCTGGCCAGATGGACAGCACCCACCACCAGGCATGCAGTCATACCCCTTGGGACAATTCCTACCGACACCTCCACAGCAAACCGACGTGTTGGGATTATAGCATCCGGATGAACCGCACTTGGTCTCGCCTCTGCTACAGCATCCTCCACTGACACAGGTCTGACTTTTCAGACACGCTGTACCGCTACTGCAGCAGATTTGTGATGATGGATCGTAGCAGCGGCCTGAGCCGCATTCTTTGGCGTTGCCGCGACAGCAGCCGGTGGAGATACAGGTGCTGCCTTCAGGACAGCATCCGAGACCGCTTGAGCATGGGTCTAAGATCTTGTCAGCACCGGTGTATTATGGAATTCTGAGGATTATCATACAGTAACCTGCGTCGACACATTGTTGTTGCCTGGGCTGCAAGCCAAAAGCTTGTGGTTCTGCGGTTCCTCCGATCCACTCTGTGAAGTCAGAGAGAGAGTCGGGGAGTACGATGTCTTTCAGCTTGGCATCGGCCAGTGACACCATGTCCGGTAGGTCGCTCAACTGGAATTTGTCATGGAAGAGCTGACTACCACTCGCCGCACCTCTACCTACCCAAAGGGCAAGGGGTACAATCTGATAGAACCGCATTCTGGGCGAAATGTCTGATTCAAACTTGAGGAAAAGAATAAACGTTAGTCAAGCCCCTCCCGACAGCGAGGCTGGGCCGTGGCGCTGAGCAGTCATTTATAACTCGTTGCCAACGCATTACCCCTCTTCTATTGTGCCCTTGTGGTGCGATGATCGAGGATCTCCCCTGACCGTCAACCTTGCCAAGAGCAATCAGGCTGAGAAATAAAGAGAGTGCAGCCTCTATCTTGCTGCCCTGCGCAATGCTATACCGAAAGTGAACAGAGGCTGGGGCGGACAATTAACCTTATGTGACTGGAATGTCCGGGCGTGCATTAGTCGTTGTGAATAGCGCTTTGTGGCGTCCATAAGCTGCAGGCCGACGATGATCAGGCAGAATATCCATTATGCCACCAAGGCCAGGCTGGGTGCCGTTCTTTTACCATACTTTGCTCTTTAACCTTAAAATTATGTCTATTAAAATTATATATTAAGGAGGAGAAAGATGGGGTTTTGCTTCGCATTCTCAGGTCATTTTACCGATTGTTTTGATGATCGCTGACGCTGATCCTCAGCCGCACGATGCACAAGCCCTAACAGGTAAAGTCACTGAACAGGGGACTGCATCAACGTTGAAGCTTTAGGTTATAGTGCTTACGCCCGATTACAGTTGTTGGTCGGATTAACGGTCCGCGGGATTAACAATTCGTCGAATTATTACAAGCAGCACCGTGTGATCGATTTGATGTGCACTAGGCTGGCAATGAGAGAATAATTTTCCACCTCTAAGACAACAAAATACGGTGAGTGTGCAGGAGAAAAGGGTAGAAATAGTTATAAGATGCTGCATCAGGGCATTTTCGGATATCGGTGATGCGCGCTGGGGTAAGAACTTGGCACAGGGCTCTAGCAATCTGGAAGTGATGTGTCACAAGCACCAGTGACATGTTTCTCGAGTTGCAGGGTAATCATGTTGATCGAATGGCAGGGGCCCAGGAAATCGCGCAATGGATTCCGCATCTGGCCTCCAAGGCAAGCCAGCATACCTGAGCCAATGATAAAGGTGCTTTTCTCTATTCTGCCACATCTGGGTCAAACAATGATGACACGGCGTTGTCACACAGATTGCTCATATGGTATGTAATACTACTGGACCTAGACATTTGTCTCGAAGAGCATCAGCACATACAGCGCCGCCATGGTGTATTGCACCAATCGTGTATACAAAAATTTCTTCCGAGAATGCCTACAAGTTTAATTACAAGTAGCATTTAGCTGCCGGCAGTGGCGGCGGCATTGGTGGAGGTGTCGATCGAGCTAACGTCAAGCCATAAACCAACCGGGAGGTATTAGCTCATGGCGGATGGGGTATATAGAAGCATAAGACACACTTGTAGTATACGAGGCTGCGCCCAGAGGACTATAATTGGCCCTACAAGCAGCGCTTAACGCTATATCAATTGGTAGTACTCCAATCCTGGTAGAAATACCACTTTTACCGGCAATTAAGCAATATTCACGAGAAATATTATATTGATCGATGTCTTGGCCTTCTTACAAGTGGATAGAACTTGTCCCTCCACAGGGCCGTCAACCTCGTATGTAGCAACAACCGCACCCCGTTACTTAGGCAGAACAGCGACAGGTGAACATAGGTATAGCACTGATTGAGGAAATATGATCAATTACAAGATATAAAGTGTCGCAATAGACAAAACAATACTATCTTCTTGTGAAGTGTGAACGGCACGAATGTGAAGTCGCTGAAAGTTAAAAAGGCAGATGACGATTGTGTACGAGAGGAGAGCATTGTTCTTGGTGAGATATGACACCCTGGGCCCGACAAGGTAAGGATTAGTGATAGCCGTGCAGCATCGTTGCTGAATTTTGCCGTAACCCACAGACTTATAATCTTGAGGTCTGTGTGCTGCTCGTACTTTTAATGCTACTAGAAGCTTAAGTGCTGTTGAGCATTTGCCTGTATTACCAAGAGTGTATTACTACTCTTCTATCTAAATATGCCCTTTGACCTAAACCTCGCGACGGCCAGTTCAAAGTGGCGTGAACTTTGCCCACCCAACAGTAGAAGTTAAATTTCTCGAACCCTCGGCTGTCGAGAGTCGCTAGAACCTTGATCTCGTGTTAGTGGAGCCAAGAATCGTATGCAGCAGATCAGATAGCAACGTCCCCCAAAGTGGTCGGTTCGTCGGCAACGCCAGATTTCTCGCCAAAACAAAGTCGGCTGGGTAAACGTGGGCAGGTCTATTTCGGCATGATTATGATGTCGGATACGAGGCTTGGCATAACCTATTGCTTGTTTGGGTTTGCACTTGATCAATATGGGGATGGCTCAGGTTTGACGTGGATTCTTTTTTTCCGCGCTAGAACCCTTATGATATCATTTGTTCATGACATGACTGTTGATCACGAAAACTCTAATTATACGAGAGGTTGGGCAGCTGATTGACAGATTCTCGGGTCAAAGATGGACGAGATGGAAACATAAAATGCAACTGGATACCATCGGACTGGATCAATTTCATCATCCTCATCAGCATTATCTCAACATTAGAAAAACACTCAACTCTTTCATCCTCTCAATTCTATAAACTACATCAGTCCCACGCATCCAGAGTTCAACATGAGTAAACTCATCATCGCCCTGACCGTGGCTTCCGCAGTCTCTGCTGCCCCTCTATCCAGCACCAACGAGTGCCAGAATGCCTATAAATCTTGCATCGCCGCGGGTACCCCAGAGGTCGCTTGCTCATGCACTCTAACTGCCTGCGTAGGCGAGGATAGTGCTCGCATCCGCGAGTGGTGCTCTTCTGCGACTGCATCGCTTGCTGAGCCAACCAAGACCGAGATTCCTGGCGGATGCAATCCTGCCCATCCCGGCTCGTGTCCTTCATCGTACTTTATCAACGAGTACACTGCCCCAGCCGAGACATTTACATCGATTCCCGGCATACCCGGTGGTTGTAACCCTGCGCATCCTGGTTCCTGTCCTTCTTCATACTTTACCAAGACCTATACTGCTCCGGCTGAGACTTTCACCTCTATTTCTGGTATTCCTGGAGGCTGCAATCCTGCTCACCCCGGATCTTGCCCATCAAGCTATTTTACCTACCCCGTGGCCTCCAAGACTGCGGTGCAACCCGCTCCCGTGCCCGCTCCTACCGAAGACTGCTCTGAGGGTACCAGCTCTGAAGGTACCGGCTCTGAGGCTACCACTTATCCCGACCCTAAGCCTGTTGAAGGCAAGACTTGGACCATCAATGATCTTACTCGATACTGCGGCGAGGGTAACGAAGGATGTGATTACAACTTCGAGATCGCATCCGGTTCCGACGGAAAGTCCGAGCGATGCACTATTATCCGCATGCCCGGTAAAGATGCAGCCACCGAGAGCTGGTCTAACGAGCCCTGCACCGACGGCTCTGAATTCGCTGTCTCTTGGGGATATGTAACTGAACCTGCTCCTGCTTTTGCTGTAATTTCCGTTGTCAAGGGTAAGGAAATCGCCTGGTTTGGCGTTCCTGACGTCAACGGCCAGAAGGTCACCACTACTCCTTCTAACCCCTTTGGCTCTGGACAGTTTGGTGACCTTGGCCCCGAGCAGGTTTACACTTACTAGATAGTTTTACACGTGAGGATGAGAAAGGATATGCGACATACGGTTCATGACTCGAATGATATAGTAGACCCGGCCATTAAGTAATTTCAGAAATAATATATAGACTTCATTCTTTTAACTAGTAGAAACGCCAATAGAGTTATATTAAGACTCACCATCTTATATCTTTCACTGTCTAGCATTTGGCTCCCGGTCGACGCTCGGGCCCACTAATTCACACACGAAGTCCAGCTAGGTAATAACAATTGTGATCTATTCAGCTACCTACACCATAGGTCGATCTCACCCTAAACACTATTCCTTTGCTTCGACTTACATCCAATCACAGCTCTCAGCTGAGTTATCTCCGTTTTATCTTCTCCTTGTTCTACGAGTACAAGAAATGACTTAGCTTTTGGTATAGTCGCATGGCTATAGTACAACCTGTCGTTGCATGCACCTTCGGCTGTGTTCAAAAATATCCAACAAAGCCTGTACAGAAGGGGGAGGTGATCTAGTTGGGCCTGAACAAGTCGACGGTTTGGTATAACGAATAACTATAAACCGCATGGAGGACGTGGAAGTAGCGAAAACAAAAGAAGTACTGAACTTGACTATGATTCCTAAAAGAGGGCCTGAATATACTTGTTATCATGCTTGGTGACGACATGGTCCATCGTGCTACTCCGTCTTTCACATGTCTCAACGTGGTCGTTTCTCAATAGTCAAAGCGTCGGAGAAGTTTCCCCGGAAACCACTTCGACTCGACTAACCTTTCCAATTATAGACCTGGGACTCCCGGCAGTTGTGAGGAAAGCGGGGAGAGTTTTGACTACCATGTCAATGAAGATCGCAGGATACGACGCTGTGAGCTCATTAACCAATCATGCTACAAATACTTATGTTTCGGCTCAATCGGAAGGGCACGCAGCCGCTCGGAGATAGTGTTACCTATGTCTTTGTCAAGCGTGTAAGTGGTCAAGAAAGGAAAGTGATTTGCTGGTGCGTAGGTTTGTCCGCTTGATATTGCATGGCATGAATATCAGATATTGGAAATTGGCCACGATACAGCAACTCTTAAAATCAATGCGGACATTTAAACCCAAGACCATCCCTTATCAAGTTTACTTTGATCTCAGTTATTCAGGAAATACAGGTCTTGTTACCAAGTGCTACTTCCCGTATTTATCACGCAAGTCAATTGAACGCGGATTCTAAACAACTCAGCCTTGCATAATGCAACCCAACTATCAAGTTGCTCCCGATGTATGCCTCTGATGTCTTAGGTTACCGTTTTGTACGCGACTAACAATATCTAGGGGACGCGGATGTGGCTTCTCCATATCGGCAATCTCGTGGCAGATGAGGGCGTCTTTTTGCCATTTGTCAGTCCTCTATTTCCAAGGTCGTATACATTACCCAATTAACACGAGTAGGGAAACGTATGTACTGCCAGTCATCCAATCTCAGAGAACAAAAGACGACATCTAGTCATGATTTCTGTTCTTATTGAACATCCCGAAGATGGCCTCTTCCTTTACGAAACAGGTGCAGGCAAGGATTATCCCGAAGTTTGGGGTCCTCAGCTTGCCGATATCTTTGCCAGAGGCGAGCATAGCGAAGACTTGGAGCTCGATGCAGCCATCAAGAAGACCGGCCATGACATCGAAGACGTCAAGGGCGTTATCATTGGCCATCTGCACTTGGATCATGCAGGTGGGCTCGAGTACTTCAGAGGTACTGATGTGCCTATTTACGTTCATGAGATTGAACTCAAAAATGCCTTTTACAGCGTTGCGACCAAGGTAGACATTGGTATGTACACCATTGAACACCCATTACCACAAATTGACCAGCTTTGCAGGGGTTTATCTACCAACCTATCTCCAATTCGACTTGAACTGGACGCCCCTCTACGGCGACAGCATCCTCATCGCACGCGGTATCACAGTGCACTTATGTCCCGGTCATACACCGGGACTCTGCATCATGCAGGTCAACTTGAAAGAAAGCGGTACCTGGATCTTCACTTCAGATCTGTACATCGTGCAGGAGAACTATGATAACCTTAGCACGCAGGGTTGGTTGACGAGAGATCACGCTGCTTGGTCTCAGTCTAATCAGCTGGTACACATGTTGCAGAAGGCCACGGGAGCGAACGTCATCCTTGGACATGATCGAAATATTTTGATGCGTCATAAGCTTGCTCCGGAGTACTACGAGTAGATAGTGGCATTCTTTCGTGGTGGATAATTGCGTTTTTAGGCGCTGGAATATGAGACAGCCCTTGCTTCTACAGTTGTTCGTAATGGTCAGTATCGATCGATGGTTTTTAGCATTCTTTTGACTTCTCGAAAGCCATAAGGGCTTGCCTCATACATATATGATATTCCAAGTGCATTGACCCCGTCCGAACATCTGTACGAGATCTCAAGCTTTGTGGCTACAGAGTGGTCAAGTGCTTCTCCCGATGAGACCAGTTCATTACGTACACGAATTACTACTATTATTTTCTGTGTATAGTGATTCTAAAGGTAAGTTGCTTTGATATACCAGTGTTTAATATGTACAGTAACGGAGTCTCCTAGCCACATCAGCGACCTCAAGCAGCCTGACAGTCATGGCACTCATAACAATCCAGGTCACTCCACCAGATAGAATCCGGAACGTCGATGTCAATACCCTCAGTGCCAAGCTTATAGGTAGACATAGCACAACTGACGCGATTTGGGTTGGTATTATCAAGCCCGAAGGCCTCACAGTAACCCTGCTCGCGACATAGAAGGGCACAGTCCTCCATGGTGTGCTGACGTCCGTTCTCTTGGACAGTGCGTCCCCACCAGCCGCCTTTCTTGACACCGAAGGCGTTGCAGGTTCGCTGGACGGGAGGCTCGATATCATTGTCGCTCTGGGGCCAGTGGTCAAGAATACCGGGGAGGGAGACAGACTGGGTGGGGAGGCTGTCGAGGGGTTGGCAGAAGCCGGGAGCTGCGATGCCGGAGGGGCAGGTCATGACGGTAGCTGTAGAACCGGCAGACTCTGTGGTGGTGGTAGGGGGCTGCTGAACGGCTGAAGAAGAAGTAGACTCAGCGGCTTGAGTGGTTCTCGTGTTGAAGGTGGTAGGTGTATCAACGACAGCCTTGATAGGAGCCCGACACGTCATCTCTGGGACGACAACATTGTCGTTGGTGAGAAGACCGTAAGTGGCGAAACCCATGTTCTGTCCACAAGCCCAGCAGCCAATATCAGAGAAGTAGTCCCTACCACCCTCATCGGTGATCTCATCGACAGTACCAGCATATAGCTTACAGTTTCCCTGAGACAGGAGGTTGGTGTAAAAGTAGGACTGGCAATCAGCATACATTGCACACATGTCTCTGCACTGATCGCCACCACCGCAAGGCTGAACAGTAAGAGTCGCGAATTCCTGAGCGCAAGACTTGAGCGTTCCCTTGCGACGGACACAGCCCTTGTTGGGAGTGTCACCCATCTTATTGATACAGATACTATCCTTGGGGAAGCTAGTGCAGGACTTGGGAATGATACAGCTGCGATCATAAGACGTGAACTGGTTACCCGTGTTGCCAACAGGAACGTCGCTCAAGACTGAAGCGATGAGGCGGCATTCGTTGGCACAGTTGTTGCCGTAGCTCCACTCAAAGGATTTACAGTTCTCATCGGCGAGACATAGGGCAGCGCAGTCTTCCTTCTGGTAGTTACTGCTTGTGAAGCGACTGTATGCTCCAGCGCTGTTGTAAGGCTGCATACCGCATCCGCGACCAGCGATGGAGGATGTACCAACGTTGGCGCAGACGCGGCTGACGGGACCGTCGGGCTTGATTGTTGAGGATTGGCGAGGGGAAGAGTTGCCGCCTGATGTAGTGGCGCTTGTCACAGAGGACTCAGTGCTGGTCTGCTTCTCAGTGCTTGATGTAGTAGCCTGGGCTCCTGGAGTTTGAGCGCCGGGAGTCTGAGGACCAGGCTGGGAAGTAGCTTGGGTGCTGTCTCCAGCAGAGGTCTGGCTGTCAACTGGGCCGGGCGTATTATTGCCTGTAGGAACAGTGTGAGGGCTGCCAGTGACTGGAGTATGATTGCCAGTGGATTGGGTGTTGGGACTTCCAGTACCAGGGGTAGCAGAGTTTGAGGATGCATCAGAGCTCTGAGTATGGGTTGGAATGATGGGAGGCACAGAGGTAGGTCCAACCTTGCCAGACGTAGTCGTTTGAACAAGAGAAGATGAAGTAGTAGTGAAGCCAGAGACATCCCCATCACCGAGATCAAGAGGATGGTCATCGATAGTCGCAGGTGTAACCTGGTTAGACATGAAAAGGGAATCAACGTAAACCTGAGCAGACCCTCCAATCAGACAGTTCATAGAGATAGACAGAGGTGCAGAGCGCTGAGCAGCTGTGACCTGCTCCAGCGCCATTCCCCACTGCACACTCGTTCCAAAGCTGATGATCCAAGTCTGGAAGAAAGTCTGCCTACCAAGCGAAGCAGTCAATTGGCAGAAGTTCAGCGACGGTGCAGTTACAACTAGGTAAAAGAAGCGAACTGTGTAAGGTCTAGTTAAGCTCAGCTGAGCAAGTGACTGCGCGACACCAGCAAAGCTTCCGAGATCTCGCTTCTTATCACCACTCGCCTGCAGCGAAAGACAGCCTGAGTCTTTACTTCCATCTCCCTTGTAACCTGGTCCAACGACGATGGTCGCATCGCCGTCGACGGTGAAGCCTGGAACACCGCCTTCCGGGGGTGCGATGGAGAAACCGCCACCGTTTACAACGCTCTTGATAACGACGGATCCGGCAGTTTCGGAAGCAGCTGCTGTCGTCGTGGTGTCAGAGGGAATGAGATCGGTTGTAGCGGAGCTGAGGTGAGAAGGGCGGGGCTTGCAGTGGCTTGCAGCAGCGATATCAAGGGTGCCGCTAAGGACGAAAGCCGCGAGGGCTATGACGGGGCGCATCGCGAAGTGTGTGTAGGAAATATGAAAGAGTGGCTGTGAGGACGAACACTCACCAACAATACGGATACTAGGAGAGGAAAAGCAACATGGCAATTTCTGGGGACCAGTCTTATTAACTATGCCTACGATAATTTCTCCATCGTCGGTTGCACAGCAGATAAGGACATTGTGCTTTGCCCCTGACTTGTGAGCGGACAAACGATAGTTGCGTATAGCTTTCAAATAGATCCATCGTGTCGGGTCTTAGGTCATTATTCAGCTCAGCCATGGAACCCATTGGAGGATAGCGGCCGATTGGAAAAAGGGTCTGGATTAGAGATTTATGCTTAATCAAGTGTAGCGCCAGGGACTGTGGCTGTCATTTTTCAACGCGTTTCCTCTTCTGTAGGACAATTCTTCACTAACAAGGATATCACTTTACAACAACAGTAGTTACCGTATTAGAGAGTAAATTGATAGATGATTCTAATAGATCCAACGCTTTATATTACTCGGCAACTCGACATCTATTACACGATTCATGTCGACAGACGTGCGGTAGTGATATGCTTTTTGGGGTTGTTGATCGTATCTGATCCACTCCTGGAAATCTAGAACGTTAAAGTGTTGCGCTTGGTCAAATAGCGTCATCAATAACCTCACCATTCTGTGACTGGGCTGAATGAGACCCCTGAAATAAGAAAAAGCCCCATGATATTGGTAATGACTTTTTTTTTTGAAGCGCATGGTCCTGCGTCCGGAACCAGCCGAGCACGTGAGCTACCTGTCGAAAATAACCCTACATTTAAAGTCGGGGTTCTCTTTCTAGGTTGTGATACCCTAGGGTTGAATGAAGTTATTCGTAATGGCAGATTTACTTTGGTGCGCAGTTCTTAAACTTTTACATGCAAAAATTGATACGTCGGACGTTTGCTACATTGTAGATACTTTGGTAAGGGAGTTCTGAATCAAAGCTTGACCTTGTAGGAGCTGGCATCATTTGTCTGGCAAAGACGTTAGCTATAAACCTTGTCAGATCAGCGAACCAAACATTAAAAGTCTCCCGCCGGAGCACGAAAGTAATTCTTCAAGGAATAAATATATATAGAACGAGAAAAAGAATATAAAACCATTACAAGAGTTCTACAACATCCCTCTGGCCAAGTCATCATCATTCCTACACCTTTTCAATCTCTCATACAGACAAACCTACCCAGTCGTGCAGGTACAAAAACTATTGTCCACTACAAAGCCGACAGAAAGACAACCAAAATGCAAAGACCAACCTCGGACGTAGAGGTCGTCAACACTATACAGGGTGTAAAGTCCCTCGCCGACGGTATCGCTGTTCTCAACGCCTCCCAGAGAAATGAACTGCCATTACTCTACATCGACATTGAGCAAAACAGTATCGGCGCAAACGGAGAGCTCAACCTCTTGACGATCCACGTGTGCTACGGGCCAGAATATCGCCGACGTCTGTACCTCGTCGACGTCAACATCCTCGCAAACCAAGCATTTTCCACGCGAGGATACTACGGCGCCAGTTTACGAAGCATCCTCGACTCTGCTTCGTACCAGAAAGTCTTTTTTGACGTTCGTCATGACTCCCATATTTTATACACGCAGTATGGGATTAAGTTGCAGGGCGTTCATGACCTGCAACTCATGGAGAACGCTTATTCGTCAATCAAGCGCCATCAACCGCGGCTGGAACTCTTCGAACCGCTAATTCAGAAGTTGCTCGTCCGCGGCAGATTCCGCAAACAATGGTTCGTCGACAAGTTCAACGGGGAGTGGCTGGACAGGTACCGCTTTGGACCACCGCATATAGTCTTTCAAAAGCGTCCGGTCATCGCGTACATCCGATTATACTGCTGTCGAAATGTGCGATTTATGCCAGAGTTGTATTCCAAGATCTTTCGTGCGAGTCTTCGGATGATGATGGATATGGTGGCGCAGGAGTCGAGGAACCGGGTTGATGAGAGTCAGAGGGATGGGTATAACCCTTTTGCGAGTGGACGGTTTAGCAATCCTTGGACTGTGGAGGTGAATGAGAGGTTTGATGCTTGGGCGGAGATGAATATTGTTTTTGATGATCTGAAATTGGGCAATGGTATTCTGTACTAAGAGGCGAAGTCGACCAGGAGAAGATGATTCCGATGTAAAGCTCTGTTGGTGGTAGCTGAAATGTTTTAGCATTGGTTGAGAATCACTTACGGCAAGGTTAACCTTCAGGCTGCGAACACACAAAATAGGGATATGATTGTACAGAGAAATACAGAGTAATCTTTACTTGTCATTACGCTACCCGTGGGATGAGAGAAAATGGACAAGACAAGAACTGAAGATTACTATTATCAATTTCGAAGAGCTATTTGGTGACATGATACGCGTCTCCCTTGATACGAAGACTCATCTTGACTTGACAATTTCTATCCTGACGACTATCTCGTTGTCCCAGGGTTTACAGACAGAAAGTCGTTCATGGTATTCTGACGACTACTCTACCAGTAACGTCCTGCCGTTTCAGGCTTTCAATAACATTTCCCACTTCCTCAAACTCAAGAACCTTTACCTCTGGGACTATCGTTCCTTCAAGAGCATGCTGCAAGAGCTCCTTCATCTGCTCTTCTGTGCCAACTGCAACGCCGGTAACAGTAAGTGCTGGCCACTGAGTAAGTAATCGGATGTAAAAGAGGATAGGGAAGATACTTACATCTTGCAGAACATATCGTTGCAGAGAGCGGGATGTTGAAGTCATTCCTCGGCAGACCAATCGTCACGATGATGCCCATATTTCGTACCAGACTCGGTGCTTGGATAAAGGCTTCTTGAGAGCCAGTCACCACCAAGACAGCTGATGCCCCCTCTCCCGTTATCTCCTTGACTCTTTCTTCCACATTCTCAGCTGCAAAGTCGATAAAGTGCTCAGCGCCACTATCCAAACTCAACTTCCGCCTAGGCTCTCCAGTATCAACAGCAATAACCCTCAGACCGTTCAACCGACTAGCGATCTGAACACCCAAATGTCCAAGTCCACCACCAGATCCAGCGATAACAACCCAATCGCCCCTCTCAGCATATCCCTTCAGCTTCGACACAGCACCAGCCATCGTCAACCCAGCGCAAAGCAACGGCGCAGCAACTTCACCAGCAAGACGATCTGGAATCTCAGTAACGTATCTCGCATCTGCGATCATATACTCCTGCAAAGTACCGGGGACATGTTTTCCCGTGTTAAGCTGTTTGGGACAGTTATTGGTATAGCCTCGTTTGCAAATGGTGCAGGTCCCGCAGGCGCTGTAGAGCCATTTCACGCCGACTCGCTTGTTGAGTAGGCTTGCGTCAACTTGTTTGCCGAGTTTGACGACTGTTCCTACGCCTTCGTGGCCAACTATGGGGTTATAGGGACCCCATCCTGATAATGCACGGATTTCTGAACCGCTGGTTGAATTAGTTCATGGATCACACGGTGACGATTACGCTTACCAAAGACCAGTAAATTCAAGCTTTACAAGAATCTCGTTTTCGCTAGGGTTCCCAACCGGGATATCCGATCGAATTATAATTCTGGCATCATCTCCAGGGCTCTCAATCAAAGCTGCCTTTTGCATTGATGGGACTGAAGAGCTCATGGTGAAGATGACGTTGAGCTGGTTGGTCCCGCCGGGCTTGAGCGGGTTTAAGTGCCACTGTAGACGCCGACCACAGGGCGCGGGGCTGACGATTTAGTGGGTTTGGCAGCCGAACTAAAGTGCCGTTCCGTGGAGCTTGCCGATTACACATGCCGAACCCGGATCAACGTTTCTACGCGGAATGGATACAGATCTGCAGATTCGAGAGTCAAAGAAAAACATCATGAAGTTTGCGACGATCATCATATTCATGATGCTTTGCCTATTGCCACTAAATTCGAGTACTCCATTTCTTGTGACTGTACCTTGAGTTTTATAGCTGCTAAGTATGACCAGCGATGGGCTTAGCCTGATACAACTCCTCCAAATACTTCACCTCCTCTTCACTCAGCGTCTTCCCCCTAGCCCCAATAGCCTGCTCAATCCTCTCAACACTACTAAACCCAACAATCGGACTCGTAACCCGCTGATTAATCCAAGCCAGCGCAACATGCGCCATAGGCCAATCATGCTTATCCGCAACCTCAACAACCCTCCCGATAATCCTCTGGTCAGTCTCCGATAATCCCCCAGACCCTTCCTTCTCCTCCTTACTCCTCTCCGTAGCTCCAAACTGCGCAGGCGGCCGTGCAAGATGTCCTCTACAAAGCGGCGCCCACGGAATAATCCCCACGCCAGTATCGTTGCAGAAACGAATCATCTCGCGCTCTTCCTCGCGGTATAGCAGGTTATAGTGGTTCTGCATGCTGATAAATTTGGTCCAACCGTTCTTTTCGGCGACGAATTGCATGCGTGCGAATTGGGTCGCCCACATGCTACTTGCGCCGATGTAGCGCACTTTTCCGGATTGGACGAGATCGTGGAGTGCTTTCATGGTTTCTTCAATGGGCGTGTCGTCGTCGAAGCGGTGGATCTGGAGAAGGTCGATGTAGTCGGTGTCGAGACGCGCGAGGGACGCGTTGACTTGGTTGAAGATTGCGGCGCGGGAGAGACCGTATTGGTTCTGGTAGTCTTTTGAGATGGCGAATTCGTCTTTGAAGTTGATGTGACGAGCGCCTGTACACCATCAGTATACGTGGGTGAGATTGAGTGAGACGGCGCTTGCCTGGTTCTTCGCCTACGCCCCAGCGGCATTTACTGAGGATGACGACCTTGTGGCGGGGAATGTTGAACTTTTTCAACGCTTTCCCGACAATTTCCTCCGACGCGCCATTGCTGTAAGTATTGGCGGTATCCCAGGTGTTCAAACCGCGATCATAAGCAGCTTTGAGAAGGTCCAAGGCCTGTAAAAGAATCAGCGACATGTCTCTGCTGCAAATTGGTGTCATACCTCATCTTCCCCGATCACCCAAGGAAGCACTCTCTTATCACCAAAGCTCATGCATCCAAACACAGGGACCGAAATGCGCAGACCCGATTTACCCAAATTGCGATACTCGCATTTCGAAGCCTCGACGGATTGCTTAAGATGAGGGGGGAGTTCTTTTGCAGACATTTTGATGTTGAAGGGTGAAGGAGAAAGGTTGGGATTAAGAGGGGAATAAGGGAGTATTAATGATCTGAGATGAAGGAAGATAGGGCGTGATAGGCGGATAAATAGAGACCAATGTCATCATCATCTTGCGTGCTTTGGTACCCCGCTGCTGATATTCGTTGTATCAGTGGTTGGTTGGATTCAATTTGTCGTGATTGCAGATTGTGCTTATCTTGTGCATGAAGCTATTCCCAGTCTGTACACATCGCTTAGGCTATTCTCCCGCTACAACACTGATCTAAACAATATCTAATCATCTCTGACGTATGCTTCGCAATTAACGTTGGCGGACATCAATTTATCTTCAGTGGATATTCTGCACAGAACTTCTTCACCACATGGAAACGCCTGCTGTGTAACGAATTAAAGACAAAGGATGACCGCCTCACCCCAACATTGGTCCTCTCGCTTCAGCTAAGCCAATTATGCTTCCAATAGCTTCTTGGCTCCGGCGTGTCGACCCTCGTACCGCTTAGCTCACACCGATTCTAACTTAGCGTTCTGCCAAAATCTTGCGGGGATTGATCTCCATTCTGTGGGGAAGAGTGTCGGCAAATGCCATCGGATCCCGGGGGGCAGGGAGCAGCTGACGTCTTTGCTTTTCAATCCGAGGATTGCGAGTTGACAACTTTGATCCAGCATTATCACGACCGATATCTTATCACCAGACCTTTTTCGCTACCTCGGTATTCTACTATTTTTTGGGGGAAAATTGCGGGAAAATGCAGGCAACAAAAACGATGAGGAAACGAGTCTCGAGAGCTTGTAATTTATGTCGAGCGCGAAAAGTGCGGTGCATTATTGAGAATCCGGCCGGTCCCTGTGTCAACTGCAGACACAACGACAAAGTCTGCACATTCAAGCGCCGCCATGGAATAATGTCCGTCCCATCCTCCCCCCAACACTTCTCTTCTAACTCAATCAACAGATCAACGACTCCCTCACTACGACCAAACGAACCCCCGACGCCCCGATCAATCGAAGAATCAGCCACCACGACATCCGAACCCCGAAACATCCTCCCCGCAACACAGAAGCCCTCGCCCCCTACAACAATCACACAACAACAACCGCCAAATTTCGCCGCTGGGTCGCCCACGCATCCCGATTACGCATTCCTCCAAGTCCCCGATACAAAAGACCTGCTCCCGCAAGATTTAGCATTCCTCGTTAGTCAAGGATGTTTTGTGGTCCCGCAGCGCGCGGCGCTGGATGATTTTCTGAGGCAGTATTTTCTGCATGTCCATCCGATGCTTCCGATATTGAATGAGAAGGATTTTTGGCTGTCGTATAATTCGGTGGATAATGATGTGGAGTATGAGATGCCGATGTTGGTGCTGCAGGGAATATTGTTCATTTCTTCGGGGGTAAGATGCTCAATTGGAAAATGGGGATGATACTGACGGGTATAGTTTGTTTCGTCGGAGACGATTAAGATGCTGGGCTTTGAGGATGTACATCAAGCCAAACTCGCATTTTATCGTCGATCAAAGGTACGCCCTCCACTCTAAGTATGTATACAGCACCGCTAACATGGTCAGCTTCTCTATGACTTCAGCGTCGAAAAGTCTTGCATCGCCATCGCTCAAGCCTCCCTGCTCCTCGCCCACACACACCTCATCCCCCGTTGCATAGCAGGCAACAAGCCCCTCGGCTCAATCTGGCTCGGCATCGCCATATCCTACGCCCGCGTCGCCAAAGCGCACTGCTACTCCTCCCTGCGCCCCAGCAAAGACACCGAAGTAGCTAAGGTCCAAAAGCTGCGCAACACCCTCAAGCGCCTCTGGTGGTGTTGCATCATCTGCGACCGCTTACTGCCTCTAACATCCCGTCAGAGCATAAAGATCACACCGTCAAACTTTAGCTTTTCGTGCTCGAAATTGGGAAGCGCGGATTTGTGCGATGAGCTGTATAATTCTGATGTTTATGACTCTACGACGAAGACGCTGCATGCGGAGTTGCTTTCGAGATTGGTGGATCTTTGTGTGGTGCTGACGGATGTTTTGACGGTTACGTCGGTGCTGTATAATAATCCGTCGTGGATGTTGTCGGGGAGGATGGAGGTTGGAAAGGATGCGAGTTTGTGTCAGATGGAGCTTTGTCGGTGGTATAGTTCGTGGAGTGAGACCAAGACGACGTTGGATGAGAGGATGGCTGAGGAGATTTCGCCGGCTTCGTCGATTATCTTGTTCAAGAATCTCATTGAGATGTACTACCAGTGAGTCTCGATGGCAAGATATGGATTATATATACTGACTTGAACAGCTCAGCGAGACTCTCGGTCTGCCATTACAACATCCTTCGATCAAGTTTATTACCACCATCTCAATCCGATACACAGCTCCGACGACAAAGCGAAGATCTTCAAGGTTCAGCATCACGCGTCACAGAATGCCTTCTCGAATTTGACCGTCTAGGGTTATCACGCTGGCTCCCAATGACTGCGTAAGTCATTCCTCAAATAACCTCAGCTCATCACTAACAGTTTGCAGCATCGGATGCACAGCCTTTCCACTGGCACTTCAAATGATCGACGTTGAACTTCTCCGTCCCAAAAAGCCAGCATCACCAGAAGAAGGCGTCAAACTCACCCAGAAAGAACAACACGTTGAGAACATCCTCAAACAGATGAAGAGCTACAAAAAGAAATACTACATCACAGACTGGGTCATGCGAGCTATCCGACATGTCGTTGAACTTGCCAGACAACGATCACCAGCACCAATGTCCACCGAGGACGACTCTTCACCAAGTAGTTGTCTCGACATGCTCAAAACACGACCGAGTTACTACTTACGACTCGTCATGACGCTTGATATGAGTATCAGCAATGGCAGACTCCCAGACGAATGCGATTTCCCCCCATCTCTACGAATAGCAGGTCGTGGGCTGAGCTCCAGATCTCAAGCAACTTCCATGCCGACCGTGGACGAACAATCAATGAAGCGTTTCTCCGCCATGAACAAACATCTCATCCCCGACAATCTAACAGACTTTATGGACCACAACAACATCATGACTTCAAACCTGCAAACCCAAGATCTGCGTAACATCGACCAGGAAGCGTTCTTCAACAACAAACAGCACTTCCCCGCTGATCTAACAGCAGCGTTATGCGAGATTACGAATATTCCACCGCTGGACTTTGGCGATATGTCTTTGATGGATTCAACACATTTTAATGACTTTGGCGGCGTTCCTTTTTGGCCTTGTGATTTATTGGGGTCTCCGCCTGATCAGGCTACTGGACAGGTGGAGGAGGTTGGGATGGGTGATATGTTTACGGGACTGATGGGCGATATGAATGATAAGACTTATGATGGGAATGGAAAGGAGGGTGGAGCGAATGAGATGGTTATGGATTCTTTTTGAGCGAAGGATGTATTATACTGGGAAGGATTATAAAAGCACTTCTTTTCTTTCAACTGACAGAATTGTCTCGTGATTGTTCAGACTTGGGTTGACTATGTGCAACTACCACTTGACCAACTCTTGAACCTTGACAGGCATACCACTGTTCATACTATGATTCGCCCCAACACCCACCAAAACCGCATTACCTCCATCCCGAATATTAGCAGCCCTCTTAAAATTATCAACCTCACCCCCGAGCAAAACATCCTTCAACAAAACAGGATCACCTCCTCCATGACCACCCTCCGTCTTCACAACATCCACAACATACGGCTTATCAAACAGCGGATAAACAACAATCTTGGTCTGCTCAACTCCGCCTTGGATATACTTCTCATCCTCACCCGAAGCGTCCTTCGTTACTGGATCGCCGAGGGGGTTGTACCCGCTCTCAACAACATTGACTTCAATTCGGCCCTTGCTGCCGTTGAAGACACAGCGGTATCCTTCCCATGGGGCGTAGGCGTATGTGTTGTATGTCATGACGGTGCGGTTCTTGTACTTGATTATCATAGACAGGTTATCCTCGATGGTGATTCCCTCTGCGAAACAGTTCCTGTCGCGGATATAGCCATCTTCATGCTCAGCGTCAAGATACAACTTCTTCATACGTTCATTCTCATCAAGCTGGAACGCAAAAGGGTCGTTCTTCGCATTCTCATTGTTCTGATACCGCTCACCGAGATTCTTCTCACCGCGCCGCTCAGCGTTTTCTTTGCCGTAGAAACGAAGATCGCCGAGGCAATAGACGAGCTCAGGCTCAGTGTTGAGCCAGAAATGTACAAGGTCGAAGTGATGAATTGACTTGTGCATCTGAATACCACCGCTTGTTTCTTTATGTCTATGCCAACGTCGCATGAAATCTGCGCCGTGTGCACAGTCGAGAATCCAGTCCATGTGTACTGTTGAAATCTCGCCGATGACGCCGGAATCTATGAGTTCTCGGACTTTGGTATGATGCGGCGCATACCGATAGTTGAAAAGAACACGGACTTGTTTCCCCGTCGTCTTCTCTGCGTCGATCATAGCTTGAAGCTTATGCTCATCAATAGTCATTGGCTTTTCCGTGATGGCATCGCAGCCTAGCTCCATAGCTCGAATGCAGTAATGATGGTGGAACAGATCAATGGTCGTGACGATGACAACATCGGCTTTTTGCTCTTGAACCATCTTGTCAAAGTCTGTGTCTTTGTAGGTCTGCACTTTTTCACCGCCGAGCTCGACGATGTGCTCGTTTGCTACGTCCATGCGAGTCTGGTTTGTATCACAGATTCCAACAAGCTTAGCGACGTCTTTGAAGTCCTGGATGATAGCTTGGTAGTACATAGCCGAGCGAACGCCCATGCCAACAATGACATAGCGCTTAACCTGAGTCGTAGCCATGATGAAATCAACAAAGTCCAAAATATTGTGTATGAGTGACGATGATGAACAACCCCTCATGAACACGAGGAGATATAAATACTCGAAGGGGTAATCCGACGTCGGATTACTCAGAGTGAGTACCCCGCGTTGACTCGGGGGAGTATTTGCCGAACGAACGAGGTACAACTGTCAGCATATGAGAGGTGGAGAGGGTGCTTGACTGAAGTGCAGATCGGGCCTCATTTGGCCAGTTACATTGGAATATCAAGATTCGTGGCATTCGTCGTTTCAACTCGTTGGATGATTTGGGGGTTTTGTTTCCACTGTAATTATGGTCGGTCGCTATTTTTGAGACCGAATTGGATCAAAAGCCTCACGATGTTGAGATCAACAACGATGGGTCTGAATCTTGGTCGCGGGAAGAAGGCCGATTTGCATGATGTGGAGGTTGGATCTACAGATGGTATCGATGGATTTTTGGAGATACCTATGCTACGAAAACAGTACCGCAAACAACTTCTGGGGAGACCTTGAGCTCTTGCAATTGATTCAGAATACAAACACAAATTCATCGTTGACCAAATCCGTCATATCATCAAACGCATGATCTCCGACCGTCGCATCTCTCGCATTTTCAATATGCTGTCCCTCGGTCGCCTTGGACCTTCGAAGACGATCAGCTTCTTCAGGCGGGTACAAGCTGTAGTCCACAATAACTGCATCCTTCCCCGCCATGACGCGACGGCGACTGTGATCGCGATTGAGGTAGGTCAGATACATGGTCGTGACAACAACAAGACCTACAATTGCGATGTAAAGAAGCAGGTTCCAATATAATCCTCGGTGATACTCGGGCGCCTCGGATGGCTTGTAGAGAAGAGGGCCAATGATGTTTCCGAGGGATTGGCCGATGAAGAGGACTGATGAGTTGCATTTGCCCTTGGTATCGCCAGCGGTGTTGGAGGACGACCATGAGTAGATCAGAGGAACTGTAAAAAGTCAGCGCGCGAAACAGATTGAGTGGGAAGAGACGGACTTATTCCTGGGAAGACGGAGATCATGTAGTATCCGCCAAGCAAAGTATTTCTGCCATCAGGTGTATGCGGCGTTGACAACATGATCATACAGCCGACAATTGGAAAGAGAGCCAGGAAGGCAATGACTGGGCCTTTCTTATGATACTTGGTTGCGACATAAGAACCTCCAACTGTAGAAATGAACTGAACAACACCAAACGGGGCGTTGAAGAGAATGGCCTGGAACGAATCGAAGCCAAAAGATTTGATGAGAAGAGGGCCAAAAGAGCCGACGCCACCAGATGGGACTCTGGAGATGATTTTATTAGCTGTCATCCAACTCCAAGACGGGGTTTCACTTACGAGATGCTGAAAATAAGAGAGAACCAGAGCCAAGTCTTCAAATCTCGCATGGTCTCCCAGAAATGGTCCCATCGCCATTGCCGAGACATGACGCCAGTCTGATTCATTCTCAGCCGTTCAATGGCGATTAGTTTATCGTGCTTATCAAGAAATTTAGCCTCTGCTGGTGAGTCGGGCATGTATGAGAATAGAACGGTGGAGAAGCAGACGGTGATGATTCCAAAGGCGACAAAGATGGTCTGTCTTGTCAGTAAACCGTCAGATCAGAGAAGGCTGGTCTCAGGCTCACCTGGTATGGTTTCAGTCCCAAAGGTAACTGCGCAAGCCACCAAGTGGCCAAACTCCCAAACTAGACCCGTCAGTCCAGTCCAATTCCCCAAGGTAGCTCTCAACTTACAACACCAGTAAATCCATTCATAGCATACCAATACGACATTCTTAGCGGCTGCTCTCTCCTCCTCCAGAACATTTGCGTAATAGCCACGAAACTCGGCGCGATACTAGCCTCGAAAGCACCCAACCAGAAACGTGCGAAAAGTAAACTGTGAAAGGTATGCGCTGCCGCCATGAAGGTGAGGGTTAAGCCCCAGAGTGTCACCATGCAGCTTGTGAATTTCCCAATGGGCAGTTTGACGAGAAGCCATGCTAGCGGGAATTGCGCGATGAGTTGGGCGACGTAGACTATTGAGCTAAGCCATGAGAATTGATTACCCTTTAGGTTCGTGTCTTCGATGAGGCCAAAGATGGATGCATATGCGATAGTCGCTTTGTCCAGACCTGTAGATGTTAATATTATTCCTCAATGGTCATGTGAGTTTTACCTTGGAGGAAATAAACAGCCAGCATGAGAGGCAAAACAACCATATCAATCCTTCTCAAAACGCGCGCATCATCCTCGGGCGTAACTTTAATCCTCCTCTCGGGCGAAACACCGAGTCTCCTCATCAGATCCGCCGCAGCACCCTCGGGATGACTTCTCCCGCGCGCTTCTTCGCCGTCTACGAGATCCATTAGTGGATGTTGGTCGTGAGATGACGCGCCCGGGTCGGGCGATGTGGAGCCCAGGCCTCGCGCTGACATTTTGATGGAGCTTCTGCCAATTGAGGTAATTGAGGGAGGAGGGAGGGGTATGAGAGAGAGGACAGGTTTGTGTTTTGAGATGGAGTTCTTGGGGTGCAAGGGATGGTTAAGGGATGATGACTGCTGATCTTGGCCAATCATGGATGGTTGAACTGGATTTGAGATGGGTTAGGTAAGCAGATGGTCGCGATGAGATCTAGGGTAGCTGACCTTGAGAAGTTCATGATTGCTGGCCTCGGAGCAACGAACGCAGCACAAATATCATACCAAGTTAATTAAAATCAATAAAGATTAAGCTCATAATTTTCTATAATTATCTGAGTTAAATGAGCTAGGTACAGTCTATGGTATGTCTTGGTGCACTTTGATCGTCTGAGTCCAGCCATTTTGTGGCCATTAATCTTGATCTCTATCTAGGTTGAGCTCATCCACGCAACACAACATTGCCATATGGTTAGGAGCCATCTGCAACAAACCTGATATTCTCGATGCTGTGAGACACGAAGCTCGTGAATGATGCATACAACGATATTATAGCATCATAGCAACGATTACCTGCATCGACATACGTGGATCACGATACTACGTCATCCGCCACCCCCACCTACAAGCTTCATAAAACAAACCAGGTTTCCTAGCTCATCAACCCATCAAGCCACATCTCAAAACCCCATCTTTCCCAAAAATCACTTTCTAATACTTCTCTATGAACGAAGCACTAGGATCAATCTTCTCCGGCGCAATCCCAAGCCAATTCATGGGCGGCCAAAACAAGCCCGCCGACGGCGCGGCCCCCTCCGAGAGCAAATCCAACACCCAAGAGCGCATCGCCAAAGAAATCCACTCCCGCGTCGAAGAAGCAAAAGGACTCCAACAAAAATCCCTCGAACTACACGAAAAAGCCGACAAAGAAGAAGATCCTGAGAAAGCGGAGAACATACGGCATGAAGCACGAGAGATTGATAAGAAAGCTGCTAAGCTGATGAAGATTGCTGAGAGGTTGGAGAAGGGCTGGATACAGGGCGGTGCTATGGGGACGGGGATAGGCGCGGGTGTGGCGAGTGGGCTGGGATTGGGAGTCGGGGCGCTGTTGACGGGGGTCGTGGCGATTCCGACGGCGGGGTTGGGGTTGCTTATTGGGGCGGGGACGGGGCTTGCGCATGGGAGTTGGGTTAAGTTTACGGATGCGTTTACGAAGGATGAGGCTGATGAGATTGTTAATGAGGCGACGGAGGAGGCGGAGAAGATTGCGAAGGGTTGAGAGGAAGTATCTGAGAAGAGCTTGGGTCTGGGGAATGGAGAGGCACCATGGAGATGGAGGATTTACAACAAGTCAGGTTATTCAGATTGCATTTGGGTTTGCATATGGGATAATGTCACCGCTAGCCATCAATTTCATTCTTTCGTTGTTCTACCATTATGACTCTCTTTCAGGCGGTCACTTATAACATCAGCACCAGCACCAGCACCAGCCCTATCCAGTACCACCATAACCAAACACATGCCAAATGTCACATCAATCGATGCAACAATGCAAACCCCCGCCTCTAAAGCATCTCCTGCGTGCTAATCATCATCTACCCCCCCTCGGACAAATCCCGTCCCAGTCCAAACCATCGGTACCCAAATCCGCATCAGCGGAATCACCACCGCCAAGGCCCTTTATACAATTCCATCCTAGCTCCAGCATCCCAAACTCACACTAAAAAAACCCAACCCATCATCAGCCCATTCTCCAGTGGGGGCTTTTACCCACCGACCAATCTCTGACACGATCAGATAAGATCTCAACGGTCTGATAATCAGCACCCCAGCACGTTTTCATCTCGCCAACCGCGAACAGTCCTCAAAACGGTCTAAGGTAAAGTTAAAAGCCGTATTTACGTACTTAGCTGCTTGGCGATTTGTCAGGCATGCTTAAAAGCAAGGTTAAATCGAAGAAGGGGTCCACCCCAAGACTCGCTATCAATCAGCTCTCTTGCCCGATATGAGAAAGGATCATCGTGATGCGTGAGTGGATTAGGAAATAAGTGCCGTGAGTTTGAGGGGAATATTTCACATATAAGGCGCGGTCTTCCCAGAATTTTGAGGGAAATTTGTCACTTTGTGATGACTCTAATTTCCATAAGTCGGTGATTATGGCAGATACTTCAGAGCGAAAGAGTGGAGAGGTGGTGGAGGAGGAGATCTCGAGACCTGGTTCCACGAATGAGGCTTTTAGAAAACTATGGACCAAACGAACCCTTGGTTTTGCCATTGGATGGTAAGTTGACTGATGTTCTGATGGATATTGGTGAGGCTAATGTTGGGCAGTATTCTTGTCATGTTCTTCTTTATGAACTTGACGGTCTATACGGGTAATGTATACGAACCGTATGCGACGAGCCACTTCAAAGCGCATTCTCTTCTAGCGACTGGTGCTATTGTCAATGGTCTTGTACGCATTGTGTCGTATCCACTGCTCGCTAAGCTTGCCAACGTAAGACTTTGTTACCACTAAGGCTTGGAATATCGCTAATTGGGCTGCAGTATTTTGGTCGTCCTCAGAGCTTTGCTGGTGCTGCTATCTGCATGGCTATCGGCAACGCCATGTACGCAGGTTGTTCCAACGTCGACACCTTCTTGGTACGCATTATCCCCCCTTCACTAGTCTCACGCATCTAACAAAAGCTAGGCAGGTGGAATATTCGATGTCTTTGGCGATACTTGGTGGAATATCATCCAGCAGATCTTCGTCGCAGACATAACCACCCTAGTCAACCGCGGTATAATCTTCACCCTTCCCGAATCCCTCTCCGCCATCCCGACCCTTTACGGCGGAACATATCTCGGTGAACACATGCTTCTGCACTCAAGCTGGAGATGGGGATACGGTATGTGGGCTATCATACTACCCGTCACTGCTATTCCGACAATTGGTATCATGATCTGGATGAACCGTCGGGCTAAGCGCATTGGCTTGATCACCGAGAAGATCTCGTTTATGCATGGTGCTGAGCCTGGTATTGTTGGCAAGATTAAGCATGTTGCTACACAGCTTGATATTATTGGTGCTATTCTTCTAATTGGTGGTTTGGCTATGACGCTGTTGCCGATGACGATTGCGGGACGGAATAACACCGATCGATGGAGTCGGCCTTCGTCTATTGTTCTCATCATCGTTGGTGTTTTGACCTTCATCGCGTTCCTGGTATGGGATGGAAGATTCGCGTCCAACCCGATTATTCCTTACCGAACTATTCGCGAGCGCAACGTCATTGTCGCATGCGCATCATGCATCGTCATCGCCATGGCTGATAGCATCTACCGACCCTTCCTCTCGAGCTTCCTTCAAGTCGCAGGCCATTACTCACCCGGCGCCGCAACACGCGTCGACAATGCCCAGCGCGTGGCGTACAACATTGGTGCACTAGTCGCTGGCCTCTCACTCAAGTTCGCCAAGAACACAAAGCCATTCATCATGCTCGGCGTTGTCCTTATCATCCTCGCCTGCGGCCTTCCCATCTACCTCACCAACATCTCCGGCACCCACATCGCCAGCGAAGCCGCTTTCATCACCTCCAAGTCCCTTCTCGGAGTCGGCCGTGGCTTCACCCAAGTTCCCCTGCAAGTCTCGCTCCAAGCCGTTCTCGAAAACGAGCAAGTCGGCATCGCAACAGCTGTCTTCCTCTCGTCCCTCGGCTTCGGCTCAAATCTCGGCGTCACCATCAGTGGCGCCATCTGGAACTCCGTACTTCCCCGCAAACTCAACGCGTACTTTGGTAAAGAGGAAGGCGGCAAGATCTTTGGCTCTATCGTGGTTGCGCGTGCGTACGAGGCTGGAACTGCTGATAGGAACGCCGTGGATGAGTGCTACCGCGAGACTCAACAGACTCTCGCTATTGGATCAGTCTGCGTGTCGGGTCTTCTATTAGTTATGGTTTATCTGGTTCGTAACGTCAAGCTTGGGGCTGAGGATAAGAAGAGGGCGGCGCAGGCTGATAAGGAACTTGCGTGGGCTATTAAGCAAAAGGAGGCTCAGGATAACGCGCCCGTCGAGCTTGAGAGTGGCAGGCGTTGAGTTGATTATGGTCTCTGTCAAGCATTCCTTGGACGTAATCCTTGAGCTTTTATGAGTATAAATACTGGCGAGAGAGGTTCGTCCTCTACGGTCTGAAGCTGTACTATTGGTATTTCGAGACCTAAGTAATAGCATTGAGACTGAAAAATAGATTATCACAAGAAAGTGTATTCCTATGTCATATCGACTGTTGTTTGATTCGAGTAAGGCGCGTGATGCGAGCATCAGCTGTCAGGTCTATTAACTCAAATAGCACCTAAGATCGCCAGGTTGACGATAAATAAGCTACCAGGGTTGCTCCTATAACCCCGGCAAGTGGAACACCTTTTCACCTTACGTGACTCATGCAACGGAATCCCGTACGAGACTTCTTAGAACTGTTTTCCACATACCGATTCTTGCTAATCCCTAGTGGGCAGGTGTAGGATCTCATGCCTGTCAAGCATGACTGCTGACTTTCGGATACTTTCGGTACCTGTACTTACCGGTTGGTAGCCAGATTGACCACATCCCGAGGGTCCGACACATTGCAGAAGACATCCGATTCTCATGTGCCAAGGAGGTCCATAATAGCTCCGAGAAACTGTGAAGTTGTGAGTATTGGCTTTCTTGCACCTCTTCCTTTGCTGGGCAGTTGAGCTAACCCTTGGTAAAGTTCTGGACATATTGAGAAAAGATAGCTAGTAGCGCCGCAAACTACAGTTGCCAATGGGAGTGTATTACATTGACAGCCTCTTTGGGGTTTTTATCCGGTCACGACGCCGATGGCCCGGGGAAAGACGCCCATGGGGCCAACGGTCAGCTTCCGTAGCTTACTTGGCAGTGAGATTTATGAAGAAGGCCCATCAAAGGAAGCTTATGTGACATAACGCTCCACCGCTTGATCTGTTTCTCGCAGATGATAGGTCATGATACGAAACTCACTTCTTTGGAGCATGGGGTAGTGTGGCGCGGGAAGATGGACGAGTTATCTGATCATCTAATCAGATTATCTGAAGCAAACAATCCTTGTTACTTTTAATAACTCATATAGAGCCAGAATCACAGAATCCTACTACTCTGATCTATAAAAGGCTGGCAAAGCCCCCGCCCAGCAGAAGTGTGTTCTCCTGAGTCCTCATCATCAGTCACCTCATTTCATTCAAGTTGCGCTATCTCCACAATGAAGCTTTCTACTGTCTTCCTCACAATTGCCTCGGTGGCTACTGTCATGGCTGCGGCTATCCCTGAACCTGAAGTCGAGATCCCAGGCAAGCTTGTTTCTCGCGATGAGTTCGAACTTGCGATCCGTCAGGCGGGATGCTCTGCTTGTATTCAAGGAATTCGATGCTGCAATGGCTCCTGCATGCGTGGATGCTAAGTCTTGCACATGTACTCGAGCAACTCTGGAGGAGGTAAGTGGTTCGAACGCTGGTACACCCTCCGCCTTTGAATGAAGAAAGCTGACCTACAATTTCGCCAGGGCCATCCGCTACAAGTCCCGAGTTTGCCAAGAAGCGCACCGAGTGAAAGTATGAAGGAGGCCGGGGTTTTATTGATAGAGAGATACCATTCGCAGGGGGGATCAATAAGTTGAGCATGTTACTCAGGTGCAATGGGATGAACACAGAGAGAACCTAGTTGTAGCTATTGTAGACGCTAAATAGTCATGGGCCCTATCTGACACTTTGAGATGGCCTATTAAAGACCCCAATGATCTTCTCACAGTGAAGCAGCTGTTGCCTGAACACAATATTCTTCTCAGTTTCGTCCTAAAGAGGTGGATCCTTGCAAGCCAGTACTCGACACTGCTTGCGCTGCCTATGAACCATTCGCTGTTTACTTAAGCCATGGGCTATCATATCCAACTCATACTCGCTACCCTCAGTGCCACTGTTCATTGTACTTACATGAGGCCGTATATCAAGGCACACAATCGCAGAACCACTCTCAAAAAGAACCTCCAAAACAATCAATCCACTAGCAAATAGTGTAGCGACAGTTGGTTTGACATCGACGGAAAGTCCCTCAGCTCCAGTGTTCGAGAACATATTATTGTAGGGTCCTCTGAAAACCAATGGAGTTTCCTTCTCAGATGATAAAAGATGCATCAGGATATTTTGCTCGGGCAGGTTCGTGACATTAGCGAGGTCACGCACAGTTCGACATGTGGCGCGACCTTTCAAAAAGTCTCTCCAAGTCCATTCGCCAACGCGAATGCTCTTCGAGACCAGGATAATAAATCCTGCTATGATCCAAGCAAACATAGTTAGGTTAAAAGGGTCAACGCCTTCTATGCGTGACCCAACGAAGAAGCCAGCCATAAGTCCACCAAGGACAAGTATGGCACATCCCGAACATTATCGAAAGGGTATACGACAGACAGCTTATACTGATAGAGTACTCTTCGATTGCCCATCTACTGACTGAGTCCCAGATCTGCCTACACATTGATGCTGAGATTTGTTGTTCAACTAGCCAAATGACTTCGAAGTCATTCTTTCGGACACTCCCCTCCGCCTGCCTGAATTGAGAAGAGACTAGATTGACTCCGTTCGATCCAGACAGCGGATGGCTCCGTCGTAATAATTGCCGATCTCTTGAAAGAGTGTTGTACAGGGTTACAGAACTGTATATCCTTGGGATGCATCATAAATCCTTGACAGAATGTGTGATACCCGCAAAGAAGCACAAACCCGCACCATGTCATCTGTTACGGACGGGTCAAAACATGATGAGATGAACATTACAATAATGAGGTCAGCCATGTATCTTAGGTTGACATCTTGCGACCCAGAATTGCCTGTTTTGATAGGCAATGTGGATATGCCCATCCTTAGTCCGGGTTCCTGCCTCGATCTCTCCTCGATGATGGCAGCAGTGTTTAACATGAGGTCTATAGCACGGCGAGACATCTCGACTACTACACGAGATGAAGAACCAGAGATGTGTCCCAGCCGATTCTGAAAGGTGATAGTGGGAATAACGCTGGTCTGGTGCTGACATTGCAAGGGTCAAAGATCTTAACGAAAATGATAGCAGACAGTAAGTAGAGCCTTATCGATAAAACAATTATAGAGACAGCACTGAAAATAGCACACCTCACTAACTTGAGCTCCAAGATATATCCGCGATATCAAAAAGACGGTTGGTTTCTTTAAGCTCGGAAGAGGACGACCAGAGGCTTTCAGAGGCCTCGAAAGAAGCTCTCAGATGGGGCGGAGTTCTACACATAGACGAACACGGAGTTCCTAGATCCCAAGGGGAGGATAAAGGTAAGCGCGAGATATTAACGTTGAATACCCATTTAAGCTCACTAACCCACGTTCAACGAGGCTCAGAGCTAGCTAGCTAGCTAGCTACCTTTCCTTTTATCCCAGCGTTGTGCTGGTGTCATGCAGCGATGTGACTGAGCTAGGTGCAGCTTGTGAAAACAAGATCGATGGTGTTATCGCATGCGACACATCTTCAGGTGACCCAATACAAAAACTGTGGAGATTATAACTTACTACAGAGCTGCCAGAAGTCAGTGCGTCGATATCGGAACAGCGTCTCAATGATGCTTGTCGAATCTTGGCGCAGCTTGAGCCAGGGAGAGCTGTATGGGAAGAGTCCTGAAAACGGCTAAAAGAATAGCTAGCCATAGCCGAGACGAGTGTGGTCAGTTTTGGCCACATTGTTGCTCTGATTCGGTCATCCCTATCTGTAGCCAGACTTGAGGTCAAGGATATCCTGGCGGCCGGTGATGAAATCGGATGCCAATCAAATAGTACAATTAAATAAGCAGATAGTGTGTCACCCTTTCTGTTAGGTACTTAGTTTGAAGGAACTGCCTGGGCAGTTGACTCCTATAGATGGGTTCAATCAGGAGCAGCTGATTGAAATCTATTGCTCTTCTTCCGGGACGAAATTGGCCTCGAGCTCGCGTTGAATACTGTGAGCGTCAAAACCCTCAAGTTCATCCCCTCTGATAGACCACCCCTGTGCTTCAATAAACGCCTGCACCTCACTCTGCAATTCTTCAACATCCTCGTACTCAAACTTCCAGCACTTTTGAACAATCTTCCCCATAAACTCATCCTCAAGATCAGGCATCCAGTCTTGCTCGGCCATCAAGCGTTCAGTCTCGCCCCAATCCCTTCCTATCCCATCACCGGGCAGATAAGAAGTCATGAGCTCGTATACCAATCTTCCAAATACGAACATGTCGGTTTTGCGTGTTGGATATTTCTCCCTCCGCTCAAAAGGGAGGTTATGCGGCGAAAACTCAATGCCGCTGAAGAAATGGCCGGGCAGGTTCGTACCACGGCTTGGATCATGGAAGTCAGCACCTAAAAAACCTGCCAGCGCGATTGAAAGAGACCCTGTGGTAAGCCAGCAGTTCTCCTCGATGATTTCTCCGTAGGCAATACCACGAGAGTGGATTAGCGAGAGGGCTGACAGTAGCTGCAAGCTCCACTGGTAGGCCAGGGGTCTGAATTTTGGCTTCAGGCGGCGGTTGGGGGATGCACAACCCTCTTGTGTAGCGAAGAGTTGAGAATCGTAGTTGCCGAGGAAGTGCCAAAGATTGCTATATGACGCTTTCTGAAGGATTGGAAGACCTGTCCAGGCGTCTTGGCCAAGAACACTAGTAACTACAGTCAGCATCACGCACGCGGAATGACAGTTTATTGGCGACTTACGGCACGATCCTGGGGTGCTCTTCACCAATCATGTTATAGGCATAAGAAGTTTTGAAGCAGTCGAAAGCTTCGCCGTCCTCACGCCAGGATGCATCCGCGTCATCATCCTCTGAGCTATGAGTCCAAAATCTGCAATGAGGTATAAATATGACAGAGTTGGCATCTCTGGAGTGGACGTGAGCGCTTCCAATGTCTATCCACTCCCGAAGACGGTGACCTTGAGGGTCAGTTAATGGGACAGTTCGAGGCCCAGTAGCCGTCCGGTAAGTTGTTGCCAGAGTTGGCTTGCTGCGTACAGTTCGAGCCAAGGTAGAAGGTGGTGAAAGAGATGATCGGTCTTGTTAGCTATGAACCGATGTCGGATTGTTTGTGTTGATGCGGTAGGGTAGTATCTCCATCCATTTCAGGCAGCAGGATTTTCAGAGAACCCCACTTCGCTAAGTGCGGATCGTTCGGGTGCTTTTGCCACTAATATTTCATTTTGTCCCCCCCTGTACGGCGTAACAATCCTCATAATCAGACCGCCAAGAATTGATAAGATAACACAACTCATCACAAACAACTCAGCATTCTCAATCTTCAGCGCAGCAACACTGCAGCATATCGGCATGGCATTGTTTTATTAACAAGAACATATATTTCTAAAGGGGCAGTTTAAAAGATTAATTAAGTATAACTATAGGCACATATAGTCTTAAGTATATTAAAAATATATATAGTTAGGTAAGAAGATATAAATTATTTATAATATTAAATTAAATAAATTTGATTTAATATAGTCTTTTAAATATAAATAATCTTAAAAGTAAATTACTTTTATCTTTTATTCTATTTATTATATATCCCCTTTTTATTATTTTATTTATTTAGGCTGCTATTATTTAAATTTACTAGAGACTGATTTAATACATAAAGCCTAACTGCCCTTATGTAAAGTCGAATCTTATTAGGATAGATTCTCTCTCGCAAAGGTTGGACAAGGTAGATTGAAATACTTACGTCGGACGCTTGCTTATTGGGTTAACTGAAGTATAACAGTTATATAGTTTTAACAGAAACTAGTCTATACTAGGTTTATATTAATAGAGTGCATAGGGCATTAGTCTAAGTAATAATCTTAGAATTATATCTCTTAATAGTTAATAGTATATATTAGGCTTATTAAGGTAAAGATATTTTATTAATAGCTAGTAAGCTAAGTTCTATCTATTACTAATAAATATGGTTTATATACTAGAATAATTATAAGGTAATTAGTAAGGTTATTATAGGATTAGTAGTAATCTGGTGCAATCAGTACTGATCTATTGCAATTAGTGCTAATTATAAAGTCTTAGTATTAATTAACTCCTATTAAGATCTTAAGTAATTAGAGCAAAATATAGGGGGTATATAATATAAATACTAGGGTTATAATATAATCTCTCCCCTCTATTAGGCCTTGCCCTTAAGGCCTAGTTATTATAACTCCTGTTAGTTATATTCCCTTATAAGTATAAACTTACTCTTATAATCTCTCTAAGATATCTAACTATATTATAAAAGCTAAGAAAATATTTACTAATAACTGAAAATCCCTCTACCTTCTTATTATATTATTTAGGAATCCTATTATACTATACTTTAACTGTATTTATTAGCAGATTACTAAGTCTTATATCCTTAATCCTGCAAAATCGAATTACTGCGATTTTTATATAAAGTTAGGAGCCTCTTATAATAATTATAGTTTATTA